>JAXQQM020077276.1:0-147098 GCA_034641835.2 Pinus albicaulis | reverse complement strand
GCACAGGCAATCTTCGAAAAAATATTATTATGATTGTTACATGATCTCTATGACATATATTATACAGATAATTGGGGGTTTTCAGCTTTAAGCTTTCCCATAAATCATTGTGTTAATGTGTGTGAATTTTTATGGTTTTAATGTGTGCATGCAATTGATTTAATTTCCGCATATGATGATCAATGGTAGAAGAGATTTTGTATTGTGCATGAAGTCAAATAGTGTGTGATCAGGAGAATATCGGATGTATAACATATCAGTTATATAATTTCTACACTTCCCTATCAAGTTGTTGCTTGATAGATGTCGGTTGTAGCTGACTGAGGTTGGAGCCTCCCGTAGGTTGGTGCCTGCATAAAATTGATGGGAGTTGGAGCTTCCTTGCAAGTAGTAGCTTGCAGAATTGAGGTTGGAGCCTCTTGTAGGTTGGTGCCTACAGAAAATCAGTGGTGAGAGGGAGTTGGAGCTTGCCTTTGCATCACAACAATAATAAGATGTGGTTTTCTCCCTTTATGGGTTTCCACTTATATCTGTTGTCTCTGTGTGTGATGCTCATGTGTTGATGTGGTCTATTCAATTTGCTTAATACTTGCTGCTCTCATAATAAGTTTGCTGTCACATTATCTTAATACTTGCTGCTCACATATTAAGATTGTTCACATATAAAGCTGATCATAAATTAAGTTGTAAATAAGCTTCATGAAAAGTTTTAAAAGTTCATGAATGCATTAAACTAATTCACCCCCCCCCCTCTCAGTTTAACTAAGGGTTCAACAGGTGAAAACTACAATTCCATTTGATCCATACTCCATCGTTGTTCCCAAGCCTTCTATCAATCCAATATAATATGCCTCATTGTTTGTTGTTCTTCCCTGTATATTCATTTTCCTTTGGATGACTTTGCTAGTCGCAATATTGGAAAGCACATATGTAATCACTGATTTCCCTGGATTGGGATAGCAAGAAACTTCTATGCATAATTTCCTTTTTTTCACCATATTTAATGGTTTTCTTATCCCTGAAAAAAAATAAAAATAAAAATTCAATAAAAAGATATATATATATATATGACATGGGAGAAATGACACAAGATCATGAGGTAAATGACATGTGCATGGTTTATCTTAAAGTTTGACTTAAAAAGTTTATGGTCTAGAATTCACATCTAAAATTAATGGGAGGAAGCCTTTAGTTTGTGGGAAAAATGACACATGTACACAGTTTACCTTAAAGTGGTTGTGTTTTATGGATATTAAAATGAAGAACTTCTATTTAGATCTATTCCAAAGATTGACTGTAGGGGCATTTACTAGATATGTCACCTTTCATAAAAGATGAGATCCAGAGGCTACCTAGCCCTTTACAAATTCTGCTTATAGAATTTGTAGAAGTTAAGAAATTTACATTGACAAATGTATAGAACTTGTAGAAGTTAAGAAATTTACATTGACAAATTTACTAGTAGAAATTTACATTGACAACATATAGAGATTCAACTAGGCTTGTGAAAAGTACAAGTGGACAATGTATAATTCTACTTAGAAGAGTCTTTGGTTTAATGGTTAAGCAAGAAAGAGTCGTTACTTTATCTATCTAGAGTAGAAGTGGAATACATAGTAGTTACTTCTTTTTGAGTGTTTTGGATGAAATGGGCTCTACAAGATATTAAGGTAAATTTCTTTTTGAGTGAGTAGAAGTGGAATACATAGTAGTTACTTCTTTTTGAGTGTTTTGGATGAAATGGGCTCTACAAGATATTAAGGTAATTTCTTTTTGAGTGTTTTGGATGAAACAGGCTCTACAAGATATTAAGGTAAGGTAAATTTCTTTTTGAGTGTTTTGGATGAAATGGGCTCTACAAGATATTAAGGTAAATCTATATATCTATTAAGTGTTTCAATAGAAGTGTAATAATAATTTCAAAATAAAATATTCTACTTCCTTCAATCACTATTTACATATCATCATAAAGTACCACTTCCTCACACAACAAGTCTTTGAGAAAATAGTGAAGATGGAATACATACCCACAAAGCCTCTTGTTAGAGAAGCATTTGAATATGTGAGAAACAAATTAGGAATAGTTCTTGTAAATTATCTTGTTAGAGAACCATTTGAACATGTGAGAAACATATTAGCGATAGTTCTTGTAAATTATTGTCACTTATTTGACTTCAAAAGAAGAGCCAATGAAATTGAGTGCAATATCTATGTGGGAGAGTAAACAATATCTAAGGGGGAGAATACAATATATTTGACTTCAAAAGAAGAGCCTATGAAATTGAGTGCAATATCTATGTGGGAGAGTACACAATATCTAAGGGGGAGAATAGATATAAGGAAGAAATAAAAAGAATAACAAAAAGCATATGATTGTGTCAATAATTTGAAGTAGTCAAGAAAGATAACAAAGGACCATCAAAATTGAGTGCAATATCTATATGATATCTATATGATCAAGTGTCAATAATTTGAAGTAAATAAAGATAACAAAGGACCATCAAAATTGTGTGCAATATCTATATGATTGTGTCAATAATTTGATAATTTGAAGTAGTCAAGAAAGATAACAAAGGACCATCAAAATTGAGTGCAATATCTATGTGGGAGAGTACACAATATCTAAGGGGGAGAATACAATATAAGGAAGGAAATAAAGAGTAACAAGAAGCATATGATTGTGTCAATAATTTGAAGTAGTTAAGAAAGATAACAAAGGACCATCATCAAATTCAAATTGGAAGATCAAGTAGTCTTCTTCATGAAGAAGAAGCATTAACTAGGTTCATCATTTAAAGGGTTCATTTTTTAATGAAAAAATTTACGAATAATATGGAATGAATCATTGTACATTATGATAAATATTGTATTTAAATGACATTTGATCTATGAATAAAAAAGAAAATGGGATCATCTCTTCATATATATATGTGTGTAAGAGAGAAATAAAAAGCAAAGGTAATTCCACCAAGCCTAAAGGAGCATGTCCTAATACATTAAATTATGTCCTTATACATTAAATTATGTATGGTTTCTAGAAGCATTAATCATGAAGAGTCATGAGATCCACATTTCAACCATACTATTTGCAAGTTAAAGGAGCATGTCCTAATACATTATTATGTTTGGTTTCTAGAAGCATTAATCATGAAGAGTCATGAGATCCACATTTCCATCATACTATTTGCAAGTTCTATATGAAGATATGTAGTCTAATAACTATACAGTATAGCCCATATAACATATAACGACCTTTGACAGTATGAGCAAAGAGTCAAAAAACAGAGAGGCCTCCCAGCAGAGTTCCACGTGTTCATCAAGGTAAGCAACATAATATCAGAAGTGAAACAATGATACCACTAAACATATGTGAATTTAGATATTAAAGTGACATTTATTTCAAATGACATGTGCATGGTTTATCTTAAAGTTTGACTTAAAAAATTTATGGTAGAATTCACATCTAAAATTAATGGGAGGAAGCCTTTAGTTTGTGGGAGAAATGACACATGTACACAGTTTACCTTAAAGTGGTTGTGTTTTATGGATATTAAAATGAAGAACTTCAAGTGGCTGTGTTTTATGGATATTAAAATGAAGAACTTCTATTTAGATCTATTCCAAAGATTGATTGTAGGGGCATTTACTAGATATGTCACCTTTCATAAAAGATGAGATCCAGAGGCTACCTAGCCCTTTACAGACTCTGCCTATAGAACTTGTAGAAGTTAAGAAATTTACATTGAAAAATTTATAGAACTTGTAGAAGTTAAGAAATTTACATTAACAAATTTACTAGTAGAAATTTACATTGACAACATATATAGATTCAACTAGGCTTGTGAAAAGTACAAGAGGACAATGTATAATTCTACTTAGAAGAGTCTTTGGTTTAATGGTTAAGAAAGAAAGAGTCGTTACTTTCTCTATCTAGAGTAGAAGTGGAATACATAGTAGTTACTTCTTTTTGACTTTTTCTATCTAGAGTAGAAGTGGGATACATAGTAGTTACTTCTTTTTGAGTGTTTTGGATGAAATGGGCTCTACAAGATATTAAGGTAAATTTCTTTTTGAGTGAGTATAAGTGGAATACATAGTAGTTTGTTACTTCTTTTTGAGTGTTTTGGATGAAATGGTCTCTGCAAGATATTAAGGTAAATTTCTTTTTGAGTGTTTTGGATGAAATGGGCTCTACAAGATATTAAGGTAAATTTATTTTTGAGTGTTTTGGATGAAATGGGCTCTACAAGATATTAAGGTAAGGTAAATTTCTTTTTGAGTGTTTTGGATGAAATGGGCTCTACAAGATATTACGGTAAATCTATATATATATCTATTAAGTGTTTCAATAGAAGTGTAATAACAATTTCAAAAATAAAATATTCTACTTCTTTCAATCACTATTTACATATCATCATAAAGTACCACTTCCTCACACAACAAGTCTTTGAGAAAATAGTGAAGATGGAAAACATACCCACAAAGCCTCTTGTTAGAGAAGCATTTGAATATGTGAGAAACAAATTAGGAATAGTTCTTTTAAATTATCTTGTTAGAGAACCATTTGAACATGTGAGAAACAAATTAGGGATAGCTCTTGTAAATTATTGTCACTTATTTGACTTCAAAAGTAGAGCCTATGAAATTGAGTGCAATATATATGTGGGAGAGTACACAATATCTAAGGGGGAGAATACAATATATTTGACTTCAAAAGAAGAACCTATGAAATTGAGTGCAATATCTATGTGGGAGAGTACACAATATCTAAGGGGGAGAATAGATATAAGGAATGAATAAAAAGAGTAATAAAAAGCATATGATTGTGTCAATAATTTGAAGTAGTCAAGAAAGATAACAAAGGACCATCAAAATTGAGTGCAATATCTATATGATCAAGTGTCAATAATTTGAAGTAGTCAAGAAAGATAACAAGGGACCATCAAAATTGAGTGCAATATCTATATGATATCTATATGATCAAGTGTCAATAATTTGAAGTAAAGAAAGATAACAAAGGACCATCAAGATTGAGTGCAATATCTATATGATTGTGTCAATAATTTGATAATTTGAAGTAGTCAAGAAAGATAACAACGGACCATCAAAATTGAGTGCAATATCTATGTGGGAGAGTACACAATATCTAAGGGAGAGAATACAATATAAGGAAGAAATAAAAAGAGTAACAAGAAGCATATGATTGTGTCAATAATTTGAAGTAGTCAAGAAAGATAACAAAGGACCATCATCAAATTCAAATTGAAAGATCAAGTAGTCTTCTTCATGAAGAAGAAGCATTAACTAGGTTCATCATTTAAAGGGTTCATTTTTTAATGAAAAAAATTATGAATAATATGGAATGAATCATTGTACATTATGATAAATCTTGTATTTAAATGACATTTGATCTATGAATTAAAAAAAAAATGGGATCATCTCTTCACATATATATATGTGTGTAAGAGAGAAATAAAAAGCAAAGGTAATTCCACCAAGCCTAAAGGAGCATGTCCTAATGCATTAAATTATGTTTGGTTTCTAGAAGCATTAATCATGAAGAGTCATGAGATCCACATTTCGACCATACTATTTGAAAGTTAAAGGAGCATGTCCTAATACATTATTATGTTTGGTTTCTAGAAGCATTAATTATGAAGAGTCATGAGTTCCACATTTCCATCATACTATTTGCAAGTTCACATTCCATCATGCTATTTGCAAGTTCTATAAGAAGATATGTAGTCTAATAACTAATTAGCAAGTTGTGATGTCCTAATACATTATTATGTTTGGTTTCCATCATACTATTTGCAAGTTCTATATGAAGATATGTAGTCTAATAACTATACAGTCTAGCCCATATAACATATAACGGCATTTGACAGTATGAGAAAAGAGTCAAAAAATAGAGAGGCCTCCCAACAGAGTTCCACCTGTTCATCAAGGTAAGCAACATAATATCGGAAGTGAAACAATGACACCACTGAACATATGTGAATTTATAATGATTTCAACTCTTTTTTCAAAGGAGAAAAAACCCTGTTTCATATATTGATAACAGTTCATATACAAAATCCTCTTGATATACCCATAACATGTTATCAAGTATAAAAGATCAGATTCTGTCTCATACAGAAATACATTACAGCAGTATAAAAGACAATATGTAGTCACATTACAGTAGTAGATCATTCTAGTTCAATCATTCTGGCATTGAGGAATCGAGAGAAGGCTTAGTAACGGCATAAGCTTAACAGTGGTGGTAAAATTCCATGCACAAGGCGAGAATCAGCTAGAGCGGATGAAATTGATGGATCCACGGGAACAGTAACAACTGCAGCAACCGAATGCATATCATACTACCATAAATTCAACATACACCTTACAGCAAAAGGTAATGAAATTTAAAGCATAATCAATAACATAGATGCTTTGTTTGGAATTTTGGGGTTTCTCATTCCCACTTGGTTGTAAAGACAAAATTTCTATAGCAATGAGTGCCTTGACTTCTACATGACACCAATCAACTCAAATTAAAACCAAGAATTCCAAAAGGCGCATTTGCAGTAACAGTCCAAAGTTAACATAGAAAAGGAAATCCCTATATACGCAAGTGAACCCCCAAATCTAATGGACCCCCCTGAAGCCCGGGGTTACTTCTTACAGGGGAAAGCCCTGGAACTTGTGATTCAAGAGAGGTCACAAAGTGGAAATTTGATGTTTCAACAAGGTTTTTTCATTTCAACAAGGTTCTTTTTTCAACAGTGCCCTCAAATATGTGGGACTGACTTAGGCATCTAAGCATCATCTTAACAAGCAAGACATTAGTGATACCAAAGTTGTCGAAAACAGTTTATATGAAAAAAAAGAACATTTTGGACTTGGCATGACATGCACTAGGCTTAATTAGTACTAATGGAACTTGGTGATTGTCACCATAATTGGTAATGAATAATTCATGCAGATTTCAATGTATCAAGTTGCGTAACATATGTTTAAAATGAAAATAATTTTGAAGCTAAGAACCTAGCAACATTCAAGGTATCTTGTGTCTTCATAATTGGGGAAAAAAGGACACAAGTTAAGTGCATATAATGGGGAAAAAAAGGACACAATTAGAGTGCATATAACGAAATCTAACACCATGTTGCATGGGTGCAGGTTCAAAACTGGGTGTAGACTTGTAGCATGGATGAAAAAATTCAGCTATAAGGTACAACAATATGACAGTTTTCCTTTGTAAAATAAGAGGTTGTCGGGAATGTGAATCCCATTGATAAAGGTGCAGAGGAGGAGGAGAAACAATAGCCTATACAACATGGATAGAAAGCTTGTGCATATAATTGCGAAGTTGTCCACAAAGATATCCCACTTTTTGTAAGTGTTAACACAAGCCATGTGAAGAGAATGATTACAGTGTTGTGAGGACAATTATTACAGAAGTTAGTACTGTAGATGTCTCAAAAAAACCCAGAATTACATTTCAGAGCCAAATAAACCCAGAATTACATTTCAGAGCCAAATAAACTTCCATGCACAGGTGGAGAATCAGCAACTTGATCTTACCTAGTAGTTCGCTTGACGTCGTCGCAGATAATCACCAACACAGCGAACGGAAGCAGCCCCAGACCAGCAGCAGCGCCACAACAATTCAATGAACAGAACAAAAACACAAAAACGTGCGAAGAAACAGAGCAAAGAAACACAGACGCGGGAAACAAATGAACTTCGCGGGCGATATATTTATAAGAACTAGTTCGACCGAACTATTTTAAGAGTAAAAGTTCGGTCGAACTTTTGTTGCCGGTTTTCCCATCTCCGGCAAAAATTCTGTTTGCCCACGCCGTAAGTGTGCCATCAATCTAAACGAAAGAACTAGTTCGGCCGAACTTTCTCATAAAGTTCGGCCGAACTATTGCCGAAAAAAAAAATTATGCCCCAGATTCTGACAAAAGTGTAACCCAACTTCACATTTCTGCCCCAATACCATCAGTTGGGGGGGGGGGGGGAATACATTCATATTCATACTTTGCCACATTCATATCACATTCAGAAACCCACATACTTCCAAAAGATATTAACTATTACATTATTATTATGAGCATACAATGGCTTTTCAAAAGTACTCAAAAGATGATTGGATACAAACACAATCATGGTTGTCACATAAGAACCAACCATGATGCAATCCAATAAAGATATACTTTGCAATAAAAATCAAATTATCATTATGCAAAGATCAAAGGTTAAAATTGAATGCAACAACAAAATATGGTTGTAACACAAGAACCAACCATGTTGCAATTCAAGTAAAACACTTTGCGGAAGTATGAAGTTATCAAATGATATCACGCAAAGTTAAGTCGAAGCTCAAGGATAAAAAAGAATTAATGTAATAGATTGCATGAGGACATGTGTTGGGTGTGGAGCCTGATTTTCTTCCTGATTCAGAGATCCTTGTTTTAGCTGGATGTATACCCCAGGAAAATTGTACACCCTTGCACACGGGGGGGTGCGGGGGGGACTTGTAAAATAGATGTAAAATTGCCTTGTAAAAGTATAGTAATTTCTAGTCAATCTGGGTCGTTCATTAGGCAGATGATCTGACGGTAGAAGTTATGTTTAGTTTAGGGTTTTTTGCCCTAGAAGGCAACCCCTCGCTTTTATGAGGGTATTGTATTGCGGCTGCGCATGGTGTGTGTATTCTATGAGCGGGAAACAGATAGGGAGACTGTGAGAGAACAAAGGATATTACAGCGGATCTGCTGTAGGTTTTGTCTCTTCATTTTGCTGGATAATAGAAAGGAAGGACTGGTTGTTCGAGGTGGACGTAGCCCAAACTGGGTGAACCACGTATATCTGTGTCTCTTTGGTTTTATGTATTTTGTGTGCTTGTATTTTTCGCATATTTTATGTGTTGCATTGCTCTGTAATATTTAATTTTCTAACAACATGCAATAGCTTCAGTTGGGGGGTATGTTGGGCCTTGAAATTGTCATTCACTTCCATTACATTTTCACTTATACTTCCATATGACCACCTTCACTCCTCCTCCATTTCATTACATTTACCTTACCATTACCACTATTGGGTTACATTTATGTTTTTCCAAACTTTATTAATTCTTAGCATTTTTAAGTGAATTTGTGGTTAAAAATTAGAAAATAATGTGCATATGCTTATACCTAACAAGTGGGATGATATTGTTGCCATGTGTAGGTCAAAAGGAAGCTTCTAAAAGATCTTTGTGTGGCCTACCAAAACCAAATTCGAATTTGAGGGGAGAAGATCATGGGATCATGAGGATATGTGTTTCATTTCCTTTTTGCATTAAAACTCTAAGAAGATATGTGTCTCATTTCCCATTTTGTATTGAAACTCTAAAAAGACATGTGTCTTATCATTTCCTATTTTGATTGTAACTCTAGAGATAGAGGGAGAGATTCATGGGCTCTCATTAATGAGATAACTTCTCATATTTTTGTATAAATAGGAGAAGCTTTCTCCTATCAAAGGGTGTGAAAAATAGGAGAAGAAGAGAAAGGATTATAGAGTGTTTTGTAACAAAGCTTGAGATGGAATGGGATGTAGATTTGTGAGTTTATCAATAAAGAAGTTCTTTGATGTTGTTTTGATCACATCTTCAAGGAGCTAAGGAATTCACTGAATTGGTAGCAAAGGGCCCCTGCTGCTACGGAGGTTTCATGCGTTTTCTAGCTAAGTTTATTCTAGTTTCTGTTTAGCATTTCTCTGTACTTTTTGCTCAAATTACTGCTTTCATAATTTTCAATTATTGTATCCAAATGAGTAAAGTTTGTTAATGAATGGATAGTGACTCATAGGTGCAGTAGTTGCTTAGGTTTCATTTCTTGTCTTTCATGGTTAAACAGTCACTGTGCTCGACCAAGTAAAGACCATCTAAATCTTAAATTGAAATGGTTAGTGACTTACAGATACAAAAATTGTCTAAGAGATCCTCATACACTACACTTAATCTTTTTCAAAATCTCTTCCAATAAATCTCAATTATATGAATTGGATTTAGTTGTAAGGTTTGAGTTATTAATTGGTTCAGTGTTTCATTCCATGTTATAGGAGATCCTTATTACACTACACTTAATCTTTTTCACAAGCTCTTCCAATAAATCTCAATTAAATGAATTGGATTCAGTTGTAATGTTTGAGTTATTAGTTGTTTTCATTTCTTGAATTCTCAATTGAGTTGCAATATCCATGGACTAGGATTTCTAGTTTTCACCATTTCTTAATAAAGTTCAAAAACTTGTGAATAAAACTCTTCTTTAATTCATTTAATAAACATTTTCTTTCCTCCCTTTTTAAATAGATTAATTTCATCTTCTTCATAGAATGCTAAGAATCAAAATATAAAAACTTTCAAAAACAACAATAAAACCTAAAACAATGAAGTAGGAAAAAGGGATACTTAGGCACATATAGTGCATTACACTTCATCAGTTTACTAGCCCTGGTTGATAATTTATGTTAACAATTTAGGACACTAAATTGACTAAACACCTAGGAGATGAAGAGTTCCTTGAAGTACTCTTGAAGTCTTTTTGCCTTGGCATTCTTTGATGATATTCATTGCCTTTTGTATTCTTGACACCATATGCAAGTCTTTTTAGAGTAGAATTTCTTTCGTTGTTGTCTTGATGCTTCTCCTTGCCTTTGTTGGAACTGGGAGCATCAACATTTCTTTCCAGGTTCCTCACATCTTTGTTGTTTGAAGCATTATCATTCTTACTTTAGGATTCACCTGCATAGCCAAGACCTGATTTATTAAGGGGAGACCTTTGCTGACTTAGGGTGTCATCTATGGTTTGAGATCTTTTCAAGTTTTTATTCAGCAATTCAACTTCCTTTTCAAGAAAGACAATTTCTCCTTTCAACTTTTCACAATCTTCATCTTTCATAAGTAGTTGCTTCTTCATTTCTTCCATCATCCTTGTTGCTTCACGTGCTTCGATTTTAAGGGAGATGATATTTGATTTCATTATGAAGACTTCTTCATTCTCCTTTGCTACACTGCTCTCCATTTCTTCTTTTATTCTTATAGCTTCACATGTTTCGGCCTTGAGAAGATTGATGTCTGATTTTAGTTTCAAGATTTCTTCATCCTTTTCATCTAGTTGGCATATCATGGTGTTGCCCTCCTTTTCTGCTTCATTAACTTGTCCTTCTATGAATGCCAAAGTTTACATCACCTTCTCAGCTCCTTGCGCTTGTTTCCTTGCTTCTTCTAATTGAGATATAAGAGAGGAGACCTCTTCCTTGTATTGACCAATCTTTGCTTCAAGATTGTTCAAGCTCTTAAGTCTTTGTTCAAGGTGGCTTGACAAAGTTTCTTCCCTTTTCTTTGCTTTATCCAATTGATTGTCATAGATATAACTTCTTCATGATGCTTTCTTTTATTTTGATGAAATTCCTCTTTAAGTTTGGCGAGCTCCTCATCTCTTTCTTGTACTTGAAGCTTGACAAAGTCAACTTCCTTCCTTGTCTTGTCTTGGTTACCATCTTGCGCTTTCTTCTTAAGTTCCTCATTTTCATTTTTCAAACTGTTAATCTCTTCCATGGAAGCCATAAGTTTATTCAAGAGATCTTCTTCAAAGTCTTCTTTGTTCTCTTCATCTTCTAGGTCTTCTTTAGCCTTGTTGTCGTCTCTCTTATCTTCAGCTTCCTTGATGGATTCTGGACTTCTTTCTTGTTTTCCATCATCTTCTTGAATAGAGATCATTGTCAACGCTCCTTTTGAGTGAAGATCATGAATTTTATCCCATGTGACTTTTGTTGATGAACATTTTTCAAAATTGGCCTTCACAGAATTTGGTAACCCATTCAAAATTGCCTTCATTGCTCTTGTATTGTACTCCTTGGATTCTTCGTCCATCGTATCATTAGTAATAACTAATTTCCAAACTTCAATTCCTTGAGTCTTCAAGAAATTCCTCATTCTTGCCACCCATATATCAAAATTTCCATTGAACAATGGAGCCTTTACAAATTGATTTACTTCAATTTCAATGGTTGAGGAAGACACATCTTTAGGAGGATTGGAGACTTTCTTCCTTGGCTTTGCCATTTGTTCTAATGATCAACCTTCAAGCTATTAGGCTTTGAGTGAAGGTACTGGCTTTGAAACCAATTGTTGGAAATATTGAGAGGGGGTTGAATCAGTATTTCTTTTCAATTGTTAATTTTACCAGTTAGATCACTTATATTTAGAACACAAAATGAACAATGATGAAATAGATACTTTTATTAATTTCTTCTTTACAATAAGTAAAGTACAATAATGATATAGGGCTCCAACCCTAGATGAAGACTCCAATCTTCTAGGCTCCAACCTGTAATGTGCCAACCACCGACTTGGTCTTTCCAAGGCTCCAACCTTGTCAATTTGAGGCACCAACCTCTAGGGCTCCAACCCTATCTCTGGTACAGGCTCTCACCTGGTTCCTTGAGGACTCCAATCCTCTAGGGCTCCAACCCTATCTTCCAAGGCACCGACCTTGTCTCTATGAGGCTCCAACCTCTTGGGCTCCAACCCTCAACTTCACTTTGTCAAAATATGTTTGGTTATTCTTCACGGCTCCCAAAGTCTTCTTCAGTGAGCCTTGTCAATCTTAGTCTCCATGTCACATCATCCATGACAACCTTAATCTTCACATGAAGGTGTCACCGCTGCTCTTCATCATACCCAAACAAATATCTCTAAGGTCACCTCATGATAGCTAATGCATCACGGTCTTTAAGTTCTCCAGAAGACTTCTCAAAATATCTTCAATCTTCTTCAAGATCACTACAAAAATAATTAATCAAAGTCTTCAAATCCCTTCACTAACTTTGATAAGTGATGTACTTACCTTGACCAAATTCTTCAATGTTCAATCAATTCCAAAATTGCTTATGTTGACTTCACTGTTCAATCACTTTGTTGTACTGTGTTGACTTCGAGTCCAATATCACTTTGCTTCACTATGTTGTCTTTATTACTGGGCTTCACTTTATTAACCTCACTGTCCAAGTGAAAGTTCTTCACTGTCCAAAGGAGGGTTCTACAAAACCACTATGCCACTGTAAAAATGACACTACAGTCTGGTCCTTTACTGTCCAAGGAGACCTACTATCACTTAATACAAATACTAAGAGACAACATTATAAGTCAGAATGTTGCATTTGAAGCCCAAGCCACAGTCCTAGAGCTGAGGTCTAGATTCATTGTGTAATGATCAGAGTCATAGTTCACTGTCTCAACCAAAGATCTTATTTCTTTAGAGTTGCTTCAGAATATTCTCCACACAGGACAAGGGTTATTGTTGGAGTATCAAGCTACAGGTTTGTGGTGTGGTACTATCTGAAACACAGTTATAGCCTTCTTTGTCTGAGAAATAATACAGTAACAACGAATCTGAACTAAGCTTTGAAATGTTGACAGTCTGATCTTTTCTAATGAAATTTCAGGTGGTTGGAAGATGATTTATCACAGGTTCAAAGTCTTGTCCAAGACTGCCAAATAGGTCCGAAGCCTGTAATCACAAATTTTGTTATATGCACAAGCTAGAAGCCCTTCAATCCGAGCTAGTGAACTCTGTTCAATTTTGAATGACAGCCCACCACAGAATTTACCCAAACTGTCCTCCTCGGCCTTAGTTGATCTTCTGTGATTTTTCTCTGAAATCTTGACCGAATTCTGTGTCTTCTTCACCGAATTGCTGGCTTAGAAATGAATGAGCACATATTTATATATATAGTTGTTTGTCCCTATGAAGATACACATCCATTGGAAGAGAGGCCGACTTTATATGACTGCATAGGTCGGCTTGACTGCAAATATATATTTTTTTACCTTAAAAATTCAATTTCTCACAAACTATTGGGAGTTTCAGGGCAAGTAAAGGCTCATTGGAAAGGAAAAAATATGCTCTAAAAGATAGTATAGGAGTCAATTTGGAAGGATACCTCTAAGGTGGTAAAAACATTTTTTCTTTGTGATTGTCCTTTATTTTTCTGTGCAAAAAGTGAATAGGACAACATGGCTTCTCCTTTGTTTGTTTTCTGCATTGTTTGGCTTATCAGTTATAGGATCACAGTGTCATCATGTAGGACATCCATGTCATCATGATAGTATCCAACATCCATATCATCATGAAGGTATAACATTATGTATTCAATAATAGTGTAGTAATATGTCATAGCGCAACATTATTAGGAAAGTTTTGAGGTAGTCTTCCAGCCATCAAATGAGATCTTCCACATCATCATCTAGTCTTCCAACCTTCATCAAGTGTATGACTTCATCAAGTATCATCCAAGTGTATGACATCATCATATGTCATCATCAAGTATCATTCAAGTGTATGACATCATTGGTTAAGATCTAGATTATCAAGTGCATGCAACATTAGATCAAGTACTTAGGGCTTCCTTCATTAGTGGTTTGACTTCTTCGTGACTTGACATCTTCGTTGATAGTATCCTAGTCAACCAAGAGTCATGGCATCATCATCTGGAACCAGGCATCTCAAGAATATTTACATCTCGGTCAATGCCACATTGACATCAATGACAACCTTGATTAACATTCTCTTCATCATCATTCTTCGATGAAGAGCCATCCCTGGTACTTAGCCTTATCTCCTCCTGCACTAGATCCGACCAAAGTCGCTCCCAATCCTGCAGTTTCTCCCGTCCATTGACAGAGTCCTGATAACTGTGCCAACTCTTCGGTAACCCAAGGAGAGCCAAGCTCACCAAGTCATCATCTGCAACTGTGATTCCCACACTCCCCATCTCATCCCTACATTGGACAAACTTCGTGAGATATTTTGGAATACTATCGCCCTTTCCATTTTGATTTTTCTGAGCTTATCTTTCAACACCAACTTCCTATGGTCACTGCTGCTTTGGAAAAGATCTGTCAAAGCCTTCCAAATTGCAAATGGAGTGGATTTCCCGTGAAGGCTTGACACAATATGGTCCTTCACACCTTCCAACTGAATTCTTCTTGTCTTTTCTACCTACTTTTGCCATGCGTCAAGTAATGCAGCATCGCTAGAAGCAGGCTTAGGAATATCACTATCGATGAACTCCTTCAAACCATTATCTTCGAGCACCGCCTCCATCCTGTCCTTCCAGGATATGTAGTTCAAGCTACCCTCAAGGGCATACTCCAACCGCAAACCATTGAAAGCCATTTCAATGAATACTCAACTGTAGCACCAAGAAATTTCTGTAGCAAATTCGAATTGTCCACCAGCACAAAACTCAGCACTGCTTCAATATTGCAATCTCCAGTGATTAACACTGCTCTGATACCATGTAGAAATTATACAAGATGCATGTATATTACCAGATTCCCCTGATCTAACAAATTAACTTATGTTAAATACATAATCCTTCCACTTAATTCTTTGCGGAAATTAAATCGCCAATTGCAAAACACATATGAAGCAAAATCAATCGCACATAAACACAGTTGTTTAACGGGAAAGCTTAAAGCTAAAAACCCTAACTATCATATATTATGTATATCAATGGATCGTGTAATAATATCATACAAATCTTAATACATCAAGCTCTCAGTACAATCAACAATCATTACACATTGTCATGCATAAATTTGCATATCTATGTACCAATTTCTTGCCTCCTTGTTACACTAAAAATTGTCATCCTGACATTCTGCTATGGGTATGAGCTCATTATAACTCATACTTCCTCATTTTGCAAGTCTAACATATTAGTTCTTCATGTCAAGCCTTGAAAATCAGAGAAAAGTTCCTAAAAATCTCCTAAACTTTGGTATCGCACTTTCTCTATACCTTGCCTGCGGGCCCGCACCTAATGTTCAGCTCTTCTGCGGACCAGAATCGCAATTTATATGTGTTATAGGTGCGGACTCCTGTAAAACTCAAAAAGGCGAGAAAGTAAAGTTAAAAAGTTGATTTGAGATTAATTCTAGAAGATTCTAGACGAGAATTTTCGGGGATGAGGACGCTTTGATAAGGTGCATGTATCCCTTACCTTATGGAGCTAACCCCTTGATATGAGGAGCTTATTCCTTTGAATGAGGATTCAATCCATTCATATTTGGAACAGAAAAACCTCCTCTTTTCCACTATAAAAAGAGGCATTGGGTAGCCTCAAAGGGAGTTGGAAGCTTTAGAATATTTGAGGATAAGTGTTGTTGAGATTCAGACTCAGTTAAACAAGACTTTTGTGAGGAGAGATTACATACCTCTATTTGTCTTGATTGAAAGAGTGTAGAGCTTGTCAAAGTAGAGGAGACTCTTGCTTCGGACCTTGGGAAGACCTGTGCAACATCAAGGCTCAGGTTGTAAGGTTTTCTTTCTTTTGAAATTAATACAAATATACTCATTTTTCTCAATAAGCTGTCTATTAATGGTTTATTTCATAGATTCCTTGATCACTATGATAAGCATGGTTTATGATGATTTATATACAGGTGCTATGTAATATTTTTCTTGTTTTTGACTGCAGGTTTACGAAGAAAACTCCTTCAAGTGCACGAGGGACAACAACGACTTCAAACAAGCACTGGACATAAGGTAGGTCTTTTACACCTCTATAGAAATATTTGTAAATCATATATGCTTAGAGAAAGATTAGTTTATTTGGCTGTTTTTGTTGCTAGATACTTTTAGTACTAGGGAGATCGGTCTTGTCCGCAAGAACGATTTATCCGTCCAACAAATTGGCGACCATACTGGGGAAGAACTTGTTGTTTTTGGTTCTCTTTTATTTTGATTTGAAGAAACGTTTTTTCTTAGTTTTTGATTGATAGACATCTGCCTGGGTAGTTTATGTTTTCTCTATTTTAGAAGATTTTCAAATCTTTAGTGTTTTTCTCTAATTTTTCCTGGGACCGCACTCTGTCTTCTTTTGACAGTGCGGGCAGTTTCGCATCTTCTTTAAGTAAACAGTGCGATACCGCACCTAGTACTTCTGGAAGCCTGCGGACCCTGTTTAAGTTTTAGAAAAACTCTAGATTTCTTTCTTTAGTTTATCTTTATTTTGATTTAGTATTTTTTATTTCTTCCCAGATTGATTACTCTTTCTGTCAAAAACTTTCTATGAATGAATTCCAGCAGTGTTGATGTTTTGACGATTTTCTAGAAGACTTTGCATTTTGGATTGCATTTCACTTGGTCTTTGTAGCAATTTGAAGCATTTGACATTTTGAAATACCTCAGATTACATTGGTTTTCTTGTCTTTTTGCTGAATCTGACCTTCGTGTGAAATCATCCTTTATTGAGAAATAGAGCTACTTGTTTCTTTGCAAATCTTCGAAAAAACTTTGTTATTGGTTTTTTTGAATTTCATTTTTTGTAAAAAACATATTTGAGTGTTTTTTATCTGTTTGTTATTCTGAACGAATAGATCCTTAGTTTGCTCAATAACTAAGTAAAACATTCTTCAAAAAATCTTAAAGCTTTTATTCTTTTAGATTGTTAAAAATTAGTTAGACCTTAAGATTAGTTTTGTAGTTTTGAGTGTTTTTTAAATTTCTAGCTTTCTTTTGAAGGAAAATTGTTTTGTAGCTTCAAGTTTTTGGAAAGTGAAAGGATTTTTATTGTGAGCTTTGATAATTTATTGGAAAAGACAAAAATATTTTCTTTCAAGTATTCTTTATGTTTAAAGAAGGAATTTTTTATTAAAAGAGTTGCATTCTCTAACTTTTCCATAATTAGAATTTCATTGAAAGAAAACAATCTGATTATCATTTTTAGATGCATTTTTAGTGTCTTTTGGAAATCGAGTCTTCACACCACCAAAGTTTCATTTCCGCACCCATTGACTTAAGAAACAACTTTTAAAAGTAACGCTTAATTAAAATTCATCTAGCAATCTTTTATTTTCTAGGTCTCTTATCACCAACATAGCTTAGGCTAGTATCTTGGAGTAGGGAGTAATTAACTCTCCAAGATAGTAAAAACAAACAAGTAGACAAATCTTGCGGTAGGAAAAATTCTAATTGTTGCATCTATGCTTTGGGAAGCTCCTCCTAAAGGAGTTAATCACGAGATCATATCTGAACCAGTGAGGTAATCAATCCTTCCTCATTGGGAACGATAGAATATATACACATATTAACAACGGTAAACCTCGGATAGACCATTGTCGAGGAGCCTGGGGTCACTTGTCGGCATACCTTGGATTATTTCAAGAAGCCTTCAAGGGGATTGAGCTTTGTTACTCTGCCCTTGCGTGTGTGTCGGATCGTAGACTGTTCCCCCAGGTATATTTGTTTCTGTTGGTAACCTTAGAGGCCATAATCTATAGGATTATTTCCTAAGGTGACGGTGGAGGGAAGATCCCACTGTACCTGGAGCAGACGTCGACTAGACTCACTTGGACTCTCCGGAGGGTTATCTTCACTCGAGATGGTATAGTGGAGAAACTTGCACCGGTCTGTTCATTAAGCAAGTTGTCGGGGTAACTGTTCCAACCGCCCTTTTCGTATTAAATTTCTACTAAGTTGGATTTCATCACCAACTAGTGTTTTTAGTACGGAAAGTTACTGTTTGTGTGTGGTTTGAACTCTTAGATTTTTTAAGTGTATGATTCAACTGTTTGTTTCTTAGAGAATTTAGGTGTTTTCATTGAAATTTTCTTTGTTTGCGTGTGATTAATTAATTTTTTAATCGTGGCGGACTTGCCGAGACAATCCCGGAGACTACAAGGGAAACCCCCTGAATATACACCAAGTCAGCTTGAGGGGCTTCGTGCTCTGGTATCATCTAGCAGCGGTAGGATTAGATCAACAGAAATTGGAACTTCATCCATTGTAGTTCATCCTGATTATCAAACACCCACAACAGAATACATTCAAGAGCCGATTTCAGTCTCTGAAGTTACTGGTAATATTTCTCCTTCCAGTGAATTAGTTGATGAACCTGAAATATCTGAACCTAAAACTGAACCTTCTGTTTTGGAAACATCCTTAGGATTTATTTCACCAACTTCTAGTGATCTTGATTCACCTAGGGTAAGAAATATCGTCACTGACGATCTTCCAACTGGTCTTATTTCTATTGAAGAACTTACTAATCCAGACGAAGATATATCTCTTCCTGACTCCCCTCAATCTTTAAATCTCAGGGAGCGTGAATCTATTTTCTATAGCCTTATTCGAACTAGTGCTTGGTATCTATCCTTAACAAATTTTTTAGAGAATCCGGGTCTTGCTTTTCATCCACCTCGAGTTCCATTTCATCCTA
Organism: Pinus albicaulis; assembly: GCA_034641835.2. Lineage (NCBI taxonomy): Eukaryota > Viridiplantae > Streptophyta > Pinopsida > Pinales > Pinaceae > Pinus > Pinus albicaulis. Next base: position 127,832 of record JAXQQM020077276.1, on the reverse strand, counting down.
CACCCAGAGGTTACTATCTGCCATCTATTATGGCAAGAGATTCATCCATGTTTTCCCAGACTCCGGAATCATTTTTACACGGTGGTCCTCCTGTTCCTTCGGGATACCAGGCTTTATCTGGTACTTTCTCGTGAGCATCTCCTCAACCCATTGAACATGTGTTATCATCTGGTCTTAATGGTCTTAAAATTGAAACATCGAACGCAGAACAAATTTTTATGATGTCTGGTAATATTCCCAATCCTCAACCTCAAGGCAGTCAGTTACCGCCTGGGGGGCAACCTCAAGGAAATCCGTTACCGCCTGGGGGCCAACCTCAGGGTAGTCAGTTACCGCCTGGGGGGCAACCTTCAGGTAGTCAGTTACCACCTGGAGGGCAACCTCAAGGTAGTCAGTTACCACCCGGGGCACAACCTCAAGGTAGCTTTTTCCCAGGACAAACTGTGGAATCATATTATTTTGGGGGACAACCCCAAGGACAGTACATACCTCAAGGGTATCAACCCTCAGGACAGTACATACCCCAAGGTCAACCCCAAGCTCAGTATGCTCCTCAGGGTCCTTATCAACCCCAGCCTCAGTACGCACCTCAGGGTTATCAACCTCAAGGTCAGTACCCAATTCAAGGTTACCAACAGCCTTCTGGACAACCATCTATTCAAGGAGCCGGAAATTTACCACTTAATTATCAACCCTACGTTCAACCAGGTTATGGTCCTTATGTTCAACCTTCTGCGGGACAATACCCCGGAATGATGGTGTGGGATCCGTCCCAATATCAACAGCCTATGCAGCCTAATGTGCAGATGCCTTATCAACCTGGACAGCCATTGGTTTCTGGTCCAACCCAGCAACCTGTCCAGCCAACTATTCAAACTCCTGCACCAAGTTCTGTTCAGCAGGCTGGGCCTAGTTCACCTCAGACTCCGCCTCAAACTGCTGCAACCGCTGCAACGACTGTCCAACCTGTAACACCTGTTTCTAGAGTATCTGTAACCCCGAGTTCGGCTATTCCTGTATCCGTGCAAATTCCTCAAGTTTCGGTACCCCAGTCAGGACCTTCAGTTCAGACTTCGGTTCAGATACCTGCAGTACAAACCGGTACAAGTACAGTTGTCACAAGTCAACCGCAATTCACGTATCAACCGTACCAGGGACAGCCGCAATTCGGTCCCTATACACAAAATTGAAACTATCAGTATCAACCGTACCCTGGCTATACTTATCAACAGCCTCAACAACCCTAGTTTGGTACGATTAATCCTGGTTACCCGGGAGGTTACAAAATTCCTAATGCAAATCCGATTCCCTGTTATCCTGGGTATCTGCCTCCTGGAATTGCTTTGGCTACTCAAGGTTTTCGTGACCCTAGCAAGTCGATTTACCATTTAAACACTTTATTCTGAGTAAATAGGTAACCTGACCTCAAAACGGGAACTCTAGCCCAAAAAGTCTCAAAAAACATGAAAAAACACCCCCAAAAAAAAAGTGTGTCTTCCAGAACGCACTTGTTTTTTTTTAAGGTCAAATTTCAACATTTTCTAAAATTATGCTAAAAACAAAATTGTTTGTTGAAAAAAGGATTGAAAAAACACCCCAAAAAAAAAAAGTGTGTCTTCCAGAACGCACTTGTTTTTTTTTAAGGTCAAATTTCAACATTTTCTAAAATTATGCTAAAAACAAAATTGTTTGTTGCAAAAAGATTGAAAAAACACCCTCAAAACAAAACCAGTTGATGCTGGAATAACAAAAAAAAAATTTGTGTCATAATTTTGACACTTGTGACAATGGAATTAAAGACAACATATTAGGACATTTTTTAAAATCGTAAATTTCTAACATTTTTGATAGATGATGTTAAAGATAAACAAATACATGTATGAAGGGCTTATAATTTTGAACAATTTTCATCCATGTTGTTAAACATAAAATATCTTGACTTTAAACAACCCCAAATTTGTAATTATTTTCAACCATAACCTTAAAGATAAAATTTGGTAGCGCATAAAAACCTTAATGACAAGTTGTAAATCTAAAGTTTTTCAATCTTAAGTGTTCAACATACTTGAACAATGAAATTATGGAGAAATTATAAGACTTAACAATTTAAAAAAACGAACAAGTAAATGAAAAAATTATCATTGCACAGAAACAAGTAAGAGTAATTTTAATTTTAAAGAATAAAAACTTATCTTTTTTCAAATCTTAGCATAAGACAAATTTAAATATAATTTCAACCAAAACCTAAAAATCAAGCATCAAAACAAAGTGTTTTGTTTCAATGACGCATATAATTATTAAAACTTTTAAAAGTATCTTATACCAAATAGTAACAATACATAATATCATGGTAATATCACTGCATAATCTAAAAATTCAACATTAGTTTCTATTTTCTATTTTACTTATAATTAAAATATCAACATTGGTACATTGAATATAACATAAATTATTTTTGTAATTCATTGTTACATTATTGATATTCTAAAGAAATGAATTCTTCATAATTAAAACGTATAATCCAACAAACATAGAAATGTCTCAGAACTTCATGAAAAATGAGATGGAAGTCAAAATTTTTATTTCAAGTTACCATGCAAACATCAATTACATAAAAGTGTCTTAGATAGTTATTCAAAATCAGCCATAGGTTCTGGCACACCATCATAATCTACATCTTCAGATGAATGGCTCGATGTAGATGAAGATGATCCATATTCTTCTCTTTCATCAACTAGTGCTCCATCTGAGTCAACATGCATGCCCACCATTTCAGATTTCAAAAGTCTTGTAGATCTACGTCTACATTCTACAGAGTCCCATCTCAACAGTAATTGTTCTGGTAGCAATTTCTTCAAAATATTTATGGTCTGCAACCGAAGAGTTCCTCTCTTTGTCAAATTGAAGTCATACACAAGTATGTCAACATCCTCCAATTTTAAGACATATGTGCGGCGACGATTTATATTTGTGCCCTTTCTTTTTCTCTTTCTGCCAATTCTTTTTTCCACTACCATCTCTGGCTTGTACACACCATTGAAAGGGTGGGTACTTGTGGCATACCAATGTACATCAACAGCTGTAATCTCTTCATTTTCATTAATGACCTTTATAACCTTGGCAATCCGGAATGGATAGCCAAGTGGATCTTCATCTGCTAACACTGCTATCATGCAACCCTCCTTAAGATCCTGCACAGAACCCCTGTAAAGGTCTTCCATGGCTTCACGTTGTGCACGTGATCTTCTAGAACCAATATAGATTTCTCTTTCCTCTACTGTGGGAAATTAATAATAGCTTGAGGCTGTTGTTGTTCAACATTGTGTGTTTCTTGATGTTCATGTTCATTTGGCATATTTTGTGGCAAAAAAAAAGGAGTCTTCAAAAGCGTATCCTCATTTACTGATCTTGAAATCATATCACTTTGAGTACTGAAAAAAGACTCCCACCAAACTGAATCAGCAACATCGAAGTATTCATATGTATCTCTAATACATCTTTTAATTTCCTCTAGACATTCAAAATAATTTATGTCTCTCTTCTGCCTTTGTGCATTATGGAGTTCGGAAACTGACTGCAATAACAATATCTTTGATGAAAACATTGGACGCTCTGGAATGAACTTCAAAAATGCTAAACCTGATGATGGTCCCCATTCTTCAATAGTTGAATACTTCTTGCCCCATATAAGTGTTATCCCATCAATTTTTTTGATACGAAATTGATGCTGGAAGCTAATGTCATTAAGTTTTTCAATGCATTTCTCCTCACCATGCAATCCAAAAATAAACCTTCGCATGTCAATAGTTTCTTCCAACACATGAAAAACAGGCTCTTGAATGTACAATTTCTTAATACATTCAATTAATGATGGCGAGCTCCCAACACCTTTCCTCCTCAATGTTACTGAAAAACTACTGAACATTTGATCAATATGATCATGAGTATGCCCAACAAGAAGGAAACCAACCTTTATCTTTTTAAAAATCCCCGATTCAACGAGCATGTTTAGATATCCAAAAAGAACTTGATTTTTGTTCTCACGACTTGTGTTGTCTAATTGTAAATACAAAACATCAGGAAGAATCCCAGACCAATGAGTAACCACATCATGGATTATAGTTATGGTCGGATTTGTATCATTGTGAATATTTGGAGTTGTGAAGAAAAATCTTGAAAACATCTTCTCATTAAATACCATACAACCAACCAAGTGAAACTGAATGAAATTTTCCTCCTGTAATTTTTTTGGCGTGCGGACAAAATGTGGAAGAAGTGTTTTCTTTTGGTCCATACCATCAATTATCAATCCCAGATATTTATTTGGATGATTATAACACTTCTTTCGATGTTTATACAACTTTTGTCTTTCACTTGTTCGCTGATTGCGATGGTCTTGAAGTTCTTTGACAACGGAATCTGTACATAAAATAAAAGAAACATATGAATAAATATATTTTCATAGTTGATAAGTATCAAATTTTAAAAAGCAATGTTTTGAACACATACCTCTTTCTGCCCCTTGACATTTATCTCTTTTTGCTTTAAGAGAAGCACATGTGCTACAAATCCCCATCCTTGTCTTCTTAGGAATACGAACATTGTTGAATTCAATTTTCCATATCCTTGTAAAATAAGAATATGTAATAAAATTACCAATTCCTTCAACAGCTTCTGCATAATCTTTGTATAACATGAATATTTCTCGTCTCGAGAAATTATCTAGAATATGTATTGTGTCTTTATTTGGCATACACTCTCCATGATTTGAAAAGAATTCTTTCATCCATGTCTTAGCAGTATTTGCAAATGGCCCCACCTCCCGTTTATGACGTGCTTCTGAATAATATGTGGGATCCTTTTCCAATCTATCCTGGATTCTTGACAAACGACAATTACCAATTGAATACAACATTTTGAATGCCTTTCTGCAAAGCAATACATTCCCAATATGATAATCATAACCTGCTAGTGTAGATTGCATGCAACCCACTAAATATGAATTTTTCATGCTTTTATTCATTGACATATATGTTTTCCTTTTCTCCAAAGCAAAGTTGAAATCCATATTTTTCAAGCAATCCCTTCGACAACATTCACTTGAAATCAAATGAACGACAGAACTTTTTGTCGTGAGATATTTTGTCCTCGCCCTTGTATAACTGGAATTCTTTGGATTGATATGAAAAGGTCTACTTCTACTCCTAGTTGCAATATTTTCTTGCAACGGCTTCATCATTCCATCATCCTTTGTAAAAGTAGTTTCATCACCATTAGAAGGAATATTATCCCCACTATCATCATCCTCAACATAGTTAAGAAATTCATCAACATCATTGCATGGAAAATTTTCTTTACCATCATCAGTTGAAGAAAACATTTCACAAGAATCATCGACACTTTTTGTAACCCTGACTCGAAAGAAATTCTTCACCATCTTGACCCATGCTTTCAAATTCTTCCCTGGGAGGATTCAATTCTTCATCACCATGAGTGTCTTTGAAATGGTCACTTGGAGAAAATGCAATATTCAGATCTGTACCTCTAAAATTATCATTTGCAAGAAACTCTTCATCCTCCCCTTCCTCAGTGGCGCTCTCATAATCCTTGGGATTAGGCATAAGTGGAAGCTTTGAATTTGTATTCACTAGAATTTCTTCATCATGCCCCTCCCCTTCCTCACTAAAGCTCTCATAGTCCTTAGGATTGGGAATAAGTGAATGCCTTGAATCTATATTCATTGGAAATTCTTCATCCCCCCCTTCATCAGTGGTTAAATTATAATCGTTATGATTAGGATGAAGTGAAAATTTTAGCTTTGGAAATTCATCCCCGTCTTCATCGGTGGTGCTGGCATAATCCTTAGGATTAGGACGAAGTGGATATTTTGATGCTGCAAATTCTTCATTCCCCTCTTCCTCAGTGTTGCTAACATAATCCTTAGGATTAGGACGAAGTGCATATTTTGACTTTGCAAATTCTTCATTCCCCTCTTCATCTGTGGTGCTGACATAATCCTTAGGATTAAGACGAAGTGGAAATTTTGACTCTGGAATTTTTTTGTCCCCCTCTTCATCAGTGGTGCTTGCATAATCCTTAGGATTAGGACGGAGTGGAAATTTTGACGTTGTAAATTTTTCATTTCCCTCTTCATCAGTGGTGCTGGCATAATCCTTAGGATTGGGACGAAGTGGATGTTTTGACTCTGAAACATTATCATTCCCCTCTTCATCAGTGGTGCTAGCATAATCCTTACGATTAGGACGAATTTGATATTTTGACTCTGGAAATTTTACATCCCCCTTTTCATCAGTGGTGCTGGCATACTCCTCAGGATTAGGACAAAGTGGATATTTTGACTCTACATATTCTTCATTCCCCTCTTCATTTGTTGTTCTCATATAATCCTTAGGATTAAGCTGAAGTGGATATTCTTCATCTCCCTCTTCATCAATGGTGTCCTCATAATCCTTGGGATTAGGACGAAGTGAAACTTTTGACTCTGGAATTTCTTCATCATGCCCTTCATCATTGTTGCTTTCATAATCCTTAGGATTAAGAGTAAGTGGTATAACTGGCGCTCGATTTACAGAAATTTCATTTTGCTGCACCTCATCAATTTTGTTTTCATCATCTTTAGGATAATGACCAAGTCGATTTTTTGACTCTCTATTCATGGTGAACGAACTCCCGTTATATTCATCACTCTGAATAGAGTTGTTGCGTGACGAAGATGTTGATGTTCTAGAAAGAAAAACTTCGCTATTAGAAGAAACCATGGCTTTCAACAAGAATAGGTTGAATGATACAAATTCCTCTCCCACTTACAATATATAGCTTAAAGACTGAAAATTTCCCTCCAAATTTTCCCTCCAAAAAAATTCGTGAAAAAATTTCCCTCCAAAATTTCCCTCCAAAAAATTTCGCGAAAAACTTTCCCTCCAAAATTTTCATTTCATATATTTGGTACAAATATTAATCAAAAAATGTATTTAACATTTTTTTTAATAAACTATTTATGTTGAAATATTTTACCGATATTTATATTCAAAATATCCACAAAATATTTCTATCATGGATGCCTTCCAAACTAAAATAATGTTTTTATTTGAATGATTTAACATTGACTATATGTAAGTATTAACTATAATATTACTATAATACCTACATGCAAATATTAACTATTTTAACTATAATTAACTACATGTACATATTTTAGATTTTAAAATTTAATCCCATGATTTTAAACATTGATTACATGTAAATAGTAACTATGATAACTAAATGCAAATATTAACTATTTTATCTATAATATTAAATATAATTAACTACATGTAAGTATTTCATATTTTAATTTTTAATATGAGATTATATTTGAATTATTCAACATTCAGTACATGTAAATATTAAATAAAATATTAATTATGATAACTACATGCAAATAATAAGTATTTTAACTATAGTATGAACTATAATAAACTAAATCTAAATATTTTAAATTTGAAATTTTAATCCCACATTCGTTAAACAGTAAACCAATCAAACAATATACGCTATTTAAAAGGAATGATTCTTTTTATTCATCACATCACATTGATTTTTGGTATTTGTTAGAGCAAATTTCTGGAGGTGTTGCGTTGGCATTGGTAACTTCGTGGAGGCATTGCATTGGCATTGGAAGCGTTGTGTCGCTATTGGTAATTTTGTGGAGGTGTTGCATTGACATTGGTAACTTCGTGAAGGCATTGCATTGGCATTGGAGGCATTGTGTTGCTATTCGTAATTTTGTGGAGGCGTTGTGTTGGCATTGGTGACAACAACTTTTTGCATTTCAAAGGTTAGTTTTCCTTCTATTCTGTCAATTTAAAGACGATTTTGGGGAAAATATGTTTTTCTATAGTTTTTTTGTGTCCAAAAACTACTTTTTTAAGGATTTTAGGTTCAAAAACCTTGATTTTTTTATATTTTTTTAGTGAAGAAAATGCAAAAAAAAACTAAATTTTTTAGGGTTTTAAGAACAAAAATTTAGATTTTTTTTTCTTTTTTAAGACTTATAGGTTCATTTAGACAGAAAAATCCATAAAACGACCATGCACATAAAAAAAAAAAGTAGTATTATAACATTTTTTATTTGTTTTTTTTTTTTATCATAAATATATCAGTGATTTCATTATTTAAATTTTTTTTTTTATTTGAGAATTTTTTTATTTTATATTCTATTTTATTTTATTTTTTTAATTTTAAATCTTTGTTTTATTCTTTTTAATTTTAAATCTTTAATTTTTTTCATTATTGTTTTGTTATATATATATATATATATATATATATATATATATATCTCTTTTTTAATTGTATTGTGATATAGTTTTTTTTTTTAAATTTATTATATTGTTTTTTTTTTTTTTTAAATTATATGAGGTTTAAAAACTAAACATTATTGTGATTTAATAAATTGTTTTTTTTTTTTATTTGTTATATTTTGATATTTTTAACATTTTTTTTATTAATAAATAATGTTTTAATAATTATATTTATATTATTAAAACATTATAAATATAAAAAAACATTATATATTAATATTATTTAACATTGATACAGCGCGCGATCTGCCTGTTGGGCGCCGGTGGCCGGGTGGGCGGGCCATGCTAAGCAGGCGCGCCCGTTGGGCGTCGGGGGCCAGTCGGGTGGTGCCATGGAGGCGGCCCAGCCTGCCTCCCGGCTCCCCCTCGGCCAAGGGCCGATTCCTGGAATCGGCACTTGACCGGGGGGGAGCCGAGAGGCGGGCTGGGCCACCCCCATGGCGCTGCCCGGCCGGCCCCCGGTGCCCAACGGGCGGGCCGCGTGCTGCCCAACGGCTACGATTCATTTTTAAATTTTTTTTTAATTTTTTTTTTTATTTTTTAAAATTTTATTTTATTTTTTAAAATTTTAAAATTTTGTTTTTTAAATTGTTTTTTTTAATTTTTTTTTAACATTTTTTTTTTTTTTTAATTTTGGTTTTTTTTTTAATTTTTTAATTTTGTTTTTTAAATTTTTAAATTTTTTTTTTTAAGAATTTGTTTTAACAAAACATTTTATAATTTTGATTTTTTTTTTATTTTTTTTTCTTAATTTTTTTTTTTTTTAATAATTTGTTTTAATAAAGCAATTAAAAGTTTATAGAAACATTGTTATATATAAAAATAAATAAAAAAATTGTTATATAATATAATAAAAACATTGTTAAATAATAATTGTTAAAAATATCAAAATATAACAAATATATATATATATATGAAAAAAAAAAAATCATTAAACAACATTTATGTTTTGTTTTTAAACATTATATAATTAAAAAAAAAATACAATATAATAAATTAAAAAAAAAACATTTGTTTTAATATAAAAATATAATAAATTAATTAAAAAAAACTATATAACAATACAATTAAAAAAATAAAAAATATATATAATATTATAACATTTGTTATAAATAGTTAGTAACTTTTTTGTTTTTTTTTTAAATATTAAACAAAAACTGAAGTTTGAAAATACTAGTTTATTTTTTTTTAATTATTTTATACAATTTAAACACATTTTTAATTTTTTTATAAAATGTATTCAAAACATATTATATAGATATATATACATATGATTTATAATATTTTGTTTTTAAATGAAAATTTTATAGTTAATTTTACTGCTTTAATTTCAAACTATTTAGTTTTAGAAATAAATTTTGTTTACTAAATTTATTTTATCCGCAATATTTTTCCATTAACTAATATATATATCAGGAAAATGGCATCAAAAAAGATTTCTGTGAATGTTTCTGCACCTAGGGCAGCAGCTCCCAAATCTACGGCAGCAGCTCCCAAATCTACAGCTGCAGCTCGACGCACTATGGATACAACTCCCAAATCTAAATTTGCAGCTGAACGCACTATGGACACTATTGGACGCAATAAGGATATTGTTGCACACACTAATAAAAGTCAAGCAAGTGGGGCACCAGGTTCATTAAAGCTTATTTCTGATTGGAAGAACGCCGAGGAAATAGATAAAACCGATTTCTCATGGTATCTTGAAGACAGTGAAACGGAGGCTGATATACACATCTATCTGATTTGTGGTATGATTAACTTAAATGAGCCATATGATGTGATGGGCAGAGTACGAGACATATGTATGGTCCCAAAAACAAACACTATTTATGTTCTTGCAAGGAAGGCTCAGAAATGTGAGAAGGTTAGATATCGTCTATCAATCGTCAAGTATGACACAGATGAAATAACTTCAAAATTTTCTGAAGAAATAGCAAGCAACATTGCAAATAACATTGTAAGTATGCTTATTTTTATTTCCTCTATGCATTATTGTAAGGATGATTCAATTTTTTATAAATTATTGATCATTGACATGTTTTATTTTGTTTCATAGGATTTTGTTCCGAGTCTTTCAGACATGTTTGATGGTATTTATATGTTGGTGCCAAATGTTATGGATGTGATCAAAACTTTCCACAAAGACAAAGCAGAGGAAAGGAGATTGAAGCAAAGAGCAATAGCTCGTGACACTGCAACAGTACAAAGAGGAGATCAACCAAGAGTCACTAAGGTGGGTCAATCTAGTAAACTTGAACATGTTTCTTTTGAAGGTGTCGAACATGAAACATAAAATTATGATAGAATTAGTGAGGAGGAGATGAGAACTATTGTGCAAAAGGAGAAAACAGATCAGACACCAAAAATAAAAATTGCCAAAGATGTCTCTTTTGTACCTCATGAAGGAGAGCTTGTTTATAAAAAAACTGATATGTTATCCAATAAGACTAGGAAAAAAATATTGGTGAACCTGTAAAGGTCGTGAGCAGCAGTGAAGAACAAATTGAAAGCTCTTACGGAAGCAGAGAAATCATAACACCAGGTGTTGAGTTAGAGGATGGCATTATTAAAACAAAACAAAATGCTATTCGACAAGAGTTGAGGAAGAATAAATTAATTCTTGGTGGGCAAACATTTGAGCTTAATGCTAACCAATTTTATGGCCTAGATGAAGGACAATCTCAATATCAAATTAGAAAGGCCCATCACCTACATGTACATAATCTGAAAACATTGTTCAAGTTCAATCCATATGCGCATGTGGTGGATTATGTGGTTCTTGTCGATCCATGTCAGGTTCCCAACAAACAAGCATTTGACAAGACAAAATGTTTTGATTATAAATATTATGTAATTGGAGGGAACCATTCAATAGAGGCTAAGAGACAATTGATTGCAGAATATCCCAATAACTATCTTTTTCAAACAATGAAATGCATCATTTACGCTGGCTTAACAGAAATGGAATCAAAGTTATTGGCATGGGATCATAATGCAGATAATGAGTACAGAATGAAAATGAATTTCATCCAAAGGGTCAGATTTATTCATAATGAATTCATAGAAAAATGTCGTGGGGATAAGACACAAGTTAGTGTAGCATTTCGAAAGGAATGTTTAATGGAAACAGGTTATCAAATTGATGAAAAAAAAAACAAAAGATGGAAAATTGAATACAAATCTCTTCAGAGGCACAGATAACATTTTTCAGTTGGCATTTAGAACTGGGGAGGTATGGGATTTGATTGATGAGATTTTTGATCGGTGGGAGAATATTTCCATAAAAAATTAGAAGGTTAGAAAGAGTAAACCCATAATATGTACCAACAGTAAGGGGGGTCCTGAAATGAAGCAGCTTCCAGAGGATATGACTATTACACCTTGGAGAACAATGCAAGGTGTGAAGGATGATAAATTAGTCAAATCAGTATTAGCCCATGTGAAGTCGGGTGAATTATCAATGGAAGAAATGTGTGCAGAATTTCAAAAGTAAGTTTCTTGAATTATTTCTTTCATTATAATTTTCTTTTAAATAAAACATACTGATGTTGGTAGAATTTGTTATACATGTCAATATATTAACGTTTTTAACTTGATTTATTCAGTCAGAAAATTTTTATGAAAATACAAGAACACATGGTTAAAATGTTGAATGAAAACAGTTGGGATGATGTTGTACGCAACTACCCAGAAGCAAGTTCTACATCAACAATAAAAGAGTTTTATATTGCATTCAATAAGGTATGTTGATTTATAAATTTATTTTATTCATATTTTAACTATTTTTATTTTATTACTTATATATATCTATATATATATTTTTATGTCATTAAAGATGTCGAAGAAGGATGGAAATGGAGTACCAGATACTTTCAAAAGCTTTATTGAAAAAATTAAGATGGAGAACATGAGAAGGAAGCGTCTTATGAATGTTGAACTAGATCCTACTCTTAATCATTACATTTGGAATGGGCTCGGCAGTGTCCAATATCAAATAATACAAGGTGACTGTGAAGACATTGCAACACTAATACCTAAAAGGGAATATGGCCTAGTTATTGCAGATATTCCTCATGGTTTCAATTTCCCAGACATTGAATATGATAGAGAACCATATACTTATAAAGCTTTTAGTAAAGTGGTTACGGGTTTTCATGAAGTGACAACATCACCACTTTGGCGATTTGTGACATTTCATTCAGACACACAGTTTCCAATGTTATTAACAAGCTTCAAGGGTAAAGAAAACTCAAGGATGCAACTTACATGGTAAGATTTTTAAATTGTATGTTTGATTCCTCCTAAATTTTTTTATTCATGTAAAATTTAATTGAACTTTTACTATGTTATGTTACAGGCAAAAGTCAAATATTGTTTCTTCCGAAGATCAGCCTATTATAAATGATTGTGAGTTCATCCATGTTGAATGTTGGACAAAAGAGGATAGCTATAAGCATATTATTATGAATCAAGTAGATGGGAAGAGTCATAGTCAAGTATTGGTTTATGATGCAGTGGTAAGAAAACTAACATATGAGGATAAAGATGCAAAAGGAGATATAGTTAACATTTATCCAAAACCACAAGCATTGATTAACTATCTTATAGATCTATGTTCAAATGAAGGAGAATGGGTTTTGGATTTATTCTCAGGTTCAGGTAAGTTTTAATATACAAATTTAAATTTAAATATTGTCTTTTTTACTTTTTATGTCTCCATAGTAATTTTCTTACTTATTTTTTGTGTGCTTGATGATTAGGTACAACACTAGCATGTTGCCTACAAAAAGGAAGAAATTGCATTGCCATTGAGAAAGATCCAGTTCAATGCAAATTTATTCAACAAAGAATTAACGCTCTTAAATTCCTTCCAGATGCGAAGCAAGAAGTTGGTTTGAGGAAAGGAGATTTTAATGAATCACGTGTGACAAAAAAAGCAAAGGAACCTCAACCACCATTATATGGAATGATTGGAAAGGGACACTTTGGAAGATTTGCTGACATGAAAGATCCATTAGAAGACGACGATGATCAAAATGAAGAAGCAAATGTTGCGGAAGAAGCCATCAATGCTGTTCTAGATGATGTTGAAGATGTATTAGTTGATATTGTTGATGATGTTTAAGTTATGCTTGCAAACAAAGCTTATTTTTTAGAACTACTAATCAGCTTTACTTGTAATGTTTAGACTTTGATATTTTATGAGAACAACCCCTTTTTTTTGCAAAAAACATGTCATTGCTATTATTTTTTGACATAAAATTCAATAAAAATGTTGTTTTCTTAAGTTTTTTTGTTAAAATTCTCCCAAAAAATTAGTTTATTTAACATGTTTTTTTCAACAAAAACTCTGTAAAAGTGTATTTTTTGCATTGTATTTATATTGAAAAATTGTATCTTTTTGTCATATGGTTCAAAATATTGGTTTTTTAGCGATAATTTTTTGATGTGCATTGAAAAATTATTTAGCAATACATAAACATGTAGAAAATATAAACTTTAGAATATTGACCTTTTTTCCATCTTTTATGTATGTGAAAAAGTGAAGATATCATTACAAGTTTTTATTTAAAAAAAAAATATTTTTTTTATTTTTAAAACACACGTACATAAATGCACTTAAAAATAAACATCTCACAGAAGAAGAAGACATTAAAAAATTTATAGTGTCAAAATCAATCCTATAAAAAAAACGTTGGTGATGATACACCACCACTATTCAAAATCGACATAAAAAACACCACTTTAAAAAAAAAAACCACTATTCAAACTATTAAAAAAAAAAAAAAAAAAAAAAAAAAAAAAATTAAAGTGCCAAAAAACTTGCTCAAATTTTTTTTCTTGATTCCGCATCGTCACTTTTTCAAAATCATGTGTTTTTTCTTTGATATTTCAAAAACCATATTGAGGTCACCTATTCTTACTGTAACATTGTTTTTATAGCAACTTTGATTTACCCAAATGAATGCCGCCTTTACGAATGATCCAATTTTCTATTATCGTATTGGCGGCCAATGCCTAATAAGTTGCTCAGCATATACCGAAATTTAAGGTATATTTAGAGATCCATAAACTATGTCATGACTTATCATCTTTGCATCAATTCAATCATTGATGATTCGATTCGCTTACGTCTTTTCCAAAACTCTATCGTTTTGCCACCAATACACATGAGTTACTACGAGAAACAAGCACACTTACCAATTAGAAACTGCCTTTTTGACACATTTTCAGTTGCCTGTCCGATACAACAATGGCACGGAATTATTTACTTCGCTAAAACAATCCACGTCTACGTATATCTCTGATCATATTCATGAATGGCGACGTAGAAGGCGTTTGGTGAAAGTTTATATTCCGGATCAAATTTTGGCAGAATGGTTTGTTAAGTCATTATTACCTAAGATCACTGAAGACGTAGCTAAGGCTAGTGTTGTTACTGAAGAGCAAGTAATTTCTCAAGCTCAGTGCCTTGACCTTGTTTATACACAGTCACAGTCAGGTACTTTACACGAAAAAATCCTAGATCTTCCGAAACAAGGTCAAATAGCTGCTGCTCCTTCAGGGTCTCATACCGCTGACGGTATGATTGGTACAGTCAATTCTAAAAGTAAGAAGAAAACTTCAAAGAATTCTTCTCCTATTATAACTTTACTTGATTCCCTGAAAGGAGAATCTTCCCCCGAAGTTTCTGCCGATATTCATGTCGTAGAAACATCTATGACTAAATCTAAATCCGGTAGTAAAAAAAAAGGGAAGAATAAAAACAAAAAGAATTCGAAAGAGAAAACTGATAAAAATTATTCCAATGACGAAAAACGTAAACCTCGATATCCTTGTTTCATTTGCGACGAGGATCATTTTACGAAAGAATGTCCACATCGAGCCGAGGTTACGAAATTCGTTAAAGGATCGCAACAACCTGCTGTCTTGAAGGATCATTTTCCCACTCAAGATAGTAAGATGGTTGGTTCTACCTCGACTACTTTAGAAGAACCTATTATGATGATGTCTCATGTAAGGATTGCGACACGATCGCAAGATTACGGTTCTAAGAATTCTGTTGATGGAAAAGAAGCAGAATCTTCTAATGCAAACTCCTCAACTACACCTCCTCCTGTTTCTGGTCCGCTACAGATCGAGAAACAAAATCCAGAATTAATAATCAAACCGCCTGCTAAAGGTGTTCTTCGTAAATCAGCTTTCAATCCACATGCGAGAGCTGCTCAGAATTACAACATTGTTGAAGACTTAGCTATTTCTCCTTCAGCAATGTCAGCTTTGGAAGTGCTGCAATCATGCCCAGCACAGTGTAAATTGCTTTTGTCTGCTATAGGAGCTGTAGATATTCAGGATTCTAATCTTATAATCTTCAATTTAGAAAATAGTACGCCTCGTCTACCTCATCAGATGGCTTTCGAGATACCAGTGTTAGTAAAAAACAGACCGATCTATCGGATTGTGATTGATGAGGGAGCTTCAACGTGTATTATGTCGATTCAGTGTTGGAAATCACTTGGTTCTCCTACACTTAACCAATCTCCGACGATTCTTAAGGCTTTTGATGGTCGAGGTTTCCACCCTTTTGGTATTTTGCAGGATTTACCCATAGGGGTCGAAGGTAAAATCGTAAATCTAGATGTGGAAGTGGTTGATGCCCCTCTAGATTACAACCTTCTCCTGGGTCGTAGTTGGACTTATGCTATGACTGCTGTTGTTTCTTCGGTCTTTCGACTCATAAAATTTCCATATCAAGGAAATATCGTTACAATAGATCAGTTAACTTATTTTTCTTCCGACCCAGCCTCTACAGAAACAATCCAGCATGTTGGAAAAACAATCATCCCTTACAAGGATGTTGGAGTAGGTTTGATTAAAGATTCTGGTTTACTAGGAACTTTTTCCTTTCCTCCTCCTAACGTATCGCCTTCTATTGCAAATATTCACATGATTTCGTCAGACACTGTTACGTTTGATGATCCTTGGATCGTACCTTCCGACTCCGAGTTAGATTCATTTGATGGCATGATGCCTTTGAGTCCATTTGAAATTGCATATCAGGCTGTACAGTCACTTTCCAACCCCTCTGCAACCGAAACTGATCCAATGAATGGGATCCATGAGGAATCACTTTCTATATCTAGTTCAGTCACAACGACATTTCCTGAACTTGTTCATACTGATGAGAAAATTTGTGAGTTTTTGTCTGTTGATGATTTACCATGGGAAGATCTACATCATCGATCTTCGTTTTTACCTGAGCTAGATCATTTTGAAGATGATTTCGCTTCAATTTTTACTGCTGAATATGTTAAAGAACCACAGAATCCTTTGCAAAATTCTGATTCTGAGTTAAATTTGGAAAATATATCTCGAACGGTTCCCATTGACATTTCAGTAAAACCAGGAATAATTGAAAACATTCATATAGGTGCTTGCTGTATGGAAGATGAAATTCAAACTTATAAAGCCCTATTTCAAGAATTCCGTGATGTGTTTGCCTGGTCCTATGAAGAAATGCCAGGAATTGATCCGTCAATCATCATACATGAAATCAAGACTTACCCGGATGCCAAACATGTCCGTCAACGTCTACGTCAAATTCATCCTATAAAAGCTACTGCTATGAAAGCAGAAGTTGAAAAACTACTTCATGTAGGATTCATTTATCTAATTCCTTTAAGGGATTGGGTATCGAATATTGTTCCTGTGACTAAAAAACAAGGAACCATAAGAGTATGTATCGATTATAGGGATATTAATCGAGCTTGTCCTAAGGACAATTATCCAACTCCCTATATCAGTCAAATAATCGATGATTGTGCTGGCAGCGAAATGTTTTCCTTTATGGATGGCTTTTCGGGCTACAATCAAATAAACATACTCCCTGCTGATCAACTGAAAACAGCTTTTATTTGTCCGTGGGGGACGTTTTCTTATTGCAAACTACCCTTTGGATTAAAGAACACTGGAGCAACTTTTCAACGGGCAATGTCTTACGCATTCCATGACATTAAGCACATTGTGCAGCCTTATCTCGATGATTTACCTGCTCATTCATCACGTAGGGCCGACCATCTCACTCATTTACGAGCCATATTTATGAGATGTTGGCATTATCAAATTAGGCTGAATCCACGTAAATGTGTTTTCTGTGTCGAATCGGGTCGCTTACTGGGTTTTGTTGTCTCGAAAGAAGGCATTCACGTCAATCCGTCGAAGGTCGAAGCTATTGTCAATCTATCTCCTCCTTCGAATTTACGCCAACTCCAAAGTTTGCAGGGGAAAGCAAAAATTTTACGTCGATTCATTCCTAATTATGCCGAGCTTACAAAGGGTTTTACCCGATTGTTGAAACAGAACATTCCATTCTTTTGGGATGAGATCGCTGATCGATCTTTTGATGCACTTAAACACGCGTTGACCCATGCACCGTTATTGCATCCTCCCAACTACAATCAGGATTACATTTTGTACCTCGCTGCTTCCCATTCAACCATTGGGATGGTGTTAGTCCAGGAAGACAAATCTCACAATGAACATGTGATTTACTATCTTAGTCGCAATCTGCATCCGACTGAGATCAAATACACACATGTGGAGAAATTGGCTTTGGCAGTTGTGCAAGTTGTCCAACGATTTAGACATTACATCTTGTTACGCAAAACCACAGTAACTTCTAACTGTAACCCTATGATGTACATTTTGACCAAACAATTGCTAGGGGGCAAGTATTCCAAATGGATAGTCATCCTGCAGGAATTTGACTTGGAATTTGAAAAATCCAAGGCAAAGAAATCTTTGGTCTTTGCAGAACTGATGTGTGATTTCCCCTCTACTGATACTGAAATAGTGGCAGAGGAGTCCATTGCGGACGAATATTTATTTCTTATCAGTACTATTGATCCATGGTATGGAGATATTATTGTTTATCTCCAAACCCAATCTTTTCGGCATGAAATCTCACGATCTCAGCGACGGAAAATATGCTTCCAATCCCAACAGTATAATATTATTGGTGATACACTCTATCGTCGTGGAGCGGATTCTGTTTTCTGACGATGTCTTACTCATGACGAAGCTGAAAAGGTTTTAAATGACTGCCATTCTAGAGCATGTGGCGGTCATATGTCTAGGTATGCCACAGCCCAAAAGATATTGCGCGCTGGTTATTTTTGGCCATCGTTATTCAAATATTGTATTTATGCAGTCCGGAAATGCCACAATTGTCAACTTTTTTATCGTAAAATGCGCGCGCCACCCGCTCCTCTTCACCCTATAATTGTTGTTGGTCCATTCGCAAAGTGGGGTATCGACTTTATTACATGTAACCCTCACTCGGCCGGGGGGCATGCATATATTATATTAGCAGTAGATTATTTTACTAAGTGGGCCGAGGCGATGCCTACATTTTCGGCTAATGGCAAGACTGTCGCAACTTTCGTGTTTAATCACATAATTTCTAGGTTCGGCGTTCCTCAAGCCATTATTACAGATCATGGAAGTCATTTTCGGAATGTCATGATGACTGAACTAACAGATCAACTTGGCCTGCGCCATGATAGTTCCACTCCATATTATCCGCAAGCCAATGGTCTGGTTGAAGCCATCAATAAAGTTTTAGTCACCATGATCAAATGCATTATTGGTATTCACAAGACAAATTGGCATTCCATGTTATTTTCAGCACTTTGGGCATATCGAACCTCGGTAAAAACATCAACTGGTTTCACTCCTTTTCAACTCGTTTACGGTTTGGAAGCTGTGTTGCCGATTGAATGCGAAATTCCGTCACTGAAATTAGCCATAGAATTACTCCCAGCTATGTCTGAAGAGGAAAAACGTTTCTTGTACTTAGCCCAATTAGATGAGAATCGATGAAATGTTGCAATAGCAAACGAGGCTCATGTTAAAAGGATAAAAGCTCAGTATGATAGAAGTGTGACCCCTCGAAATTTTTCAGAAGGAGACCTAGTCTTACTTTATGATCAAGCCAACGATAAACTAGGGGCTGGGAAATTTGTGCCTATGTGGCATGGTCCTTTCATTGTTAAACGAAAGTTAGCAAAAGGAGCCTATGAGTTAATATATTTTGACGGTGTCCCTTTGGATAAACCCAGAAATGGGCTTTATCTAAAGCGATATTATGCTTAAAACTTGGTGTGGAGATTTTTTATTAGATCAGATTTCTTTACTGCTGGTGTGTCTTAGATTAGAAAAGTGTGCCTAGTTTAGAATGTGCCTAGTTTAGAAGTGTGTTTTTATCACTATTCCTGCTTATCTGAGTTTTACTCTTGATATTGCAAATGTCGACGGCTCTTCAAACTTACATTGGTTTTGCTGATGGTGCTTGTCGTAGTACACGGAACATTTCTTCCGCAGCTTGGGTTATTTATTCACCTGCTGACGAGTTAATATCCATGCATGGGGTAAGCCTTGGTCAAACAACGAATAACATTGCCGAGTATAGTGCAGTGATTAAGTTATTGTCTGAATCCATATCATTTGGAATTCAGAGTTTGATTGTTAGGTTGGATTCTGAACTTGTTGTATTACAGCTTAACAGGGTCTATACCATTAGGAATCCAGTGTTATTACGGTTATTTTTAAGAGTTCGTCTCTTGGAACGTGAATTTGATTATATTGAATATCAACATATTCCAAGACATTTAAATACATTAGCAGATGCAGTTGCTTCTAGTATGATAAATCGACATTTGCAATAATCAAAACAGTAAATCAATCAACATCCATAATATGTACACAGATAGCCAGTAAATAGTGATATATCATATTATAGAAGAGTTTTCAAAAAATATACATCGTCTTCGATCATAGGTTTAAGACACCTTATGATCGGCAAAATGGTAACACAAAAGGTCAAAAACATGAGTCTACAATACGATCAGTCTATCACTGATGGTGATCATAATAAGAGACCACTGCTCGGGCCACCCTGCATAGGAGCCTCCTAAAAGGTCCTGGAACACCAATCATGTATCTCTGTAATCTGAGTGGAATCTCATCTATGTCTGTCTCTGGAATATCTAGAGTCAGACGCTCTAGGTGATGTTCTAAATCAGATAAGATTTCCGCTGATTGGCCTGCTGGGGCTGGGGCTGGTGCAACTGCAGCTGGTTGTTTTCTTTCATAAGGCTGGAGATGGATTGGTCGCTGTGGGCCCACATTTGTATTTAAAAATTTTGGTTATTAGCTTCAAAAGACGGTCAAAAAATATAAAAAAATTAGAAACTTAGAAAAATTGTTGAAAATGATTTTACCTGATTCATCCCACTGTTCCCTTGCCGGGAGAGTCATCTCTCAGTCGCCACGAAAATCTATCCCGGCATATGGAAAGTCCTCTATAATAAAAATTTGGCGATCCAGCCAACGAAAATATGAAGGAGGAAATCGAACAATCTCAGAGCCCTCAATACTGTGACGGGCCATCAGTGAGACCCAACGAGTCATCCTAGGTTCTCAAAGTCGACCAGCATCAACAGAAATACTCTGCGAAGCTAGCATGGGGATCCTCTCTAGAGCAAAGGTGACGACGATGGATCCATATCCAAATTTTTTTAGTTTACCATTCTTCTCTCTAGTCAATTGGCCTTTTATATTGGCCAATACAGCTTCGCCTCAATTGAAAATGGTGCTGCGAAAACAATCCACAGCAATACGCATTTGGGAACCGGTAGCCACATGCAGCGCAGCACTCCCACATAGTCTAGTAATAGTAAATGCAATAAATTTCAGCTCAGGACAGATGATGTTTTTTATATCAATCCGTTTGTCCCTGGGGTTTGCCTGATCATTACAGAATTCTAGTTGAAGACTAGCGACAGACTGGCCACCTGGCCTAGTCCCAAACAAAGAAACTTGTTCGCCCCTTTTGGACAAACCAGTCAGAAAATAAATATCCTCCAGCTCAATTTCGAGCCGGTGGCCACCAATAATGAAACACTGGTCCTGCACGTTCCACCTGTTTACCAGCCATGTCAGGGGATCTACCTGTGCCCTCATGCCTTGGATGGCCCAGAATTTATATATACAGCATGCTCTTAATGCTTGCATTGTAGGAAAATGGAGCATTGCGGCGTCATCCACGTCCTCATGTTCACATTCTCTCCAAATCAACATCTTGTTACTCCTACAATGCATAAAAAGACAAGTTAGAACAATCTAATTTGGAAATTTTTGGGCGGAAAATAAGAAATTTGAGTTTTAAATTTAAACGTGTGGGGACCACACTTAGCCTTTATACACAGTGCATAGAAACGCACACGCTCTGTGTGTTAAGTGCAGACCCACGACTTTTTTCTATGTAGAAAAAAGTCGGGGTCCGCAGGTCCCATGTGTCACACCTGCGGACCCCCGCGAGCGAATTTTTAAACCATATTTTTCCCTAAACATAAAATCTAAAGCCTAAAACGCAATTGTAAATGGATGAAATACAAGATTAAGAGGTCGTGGATTACCTGGGACTGACGGTTCTCGATTTTTTCGGATGAATTTTCCAGAATCTTCACAGGAACTTTCTTACCCAAAATCTTTTTACTTTTCACTCTGAAACTGAACGGTAAAAATGAAATTGAAAAAGTCCTTTTTTATAAGTTTTTTCGAATAGATGAATTTTTTATTTTTTTATTTTTCACTTTAAAAAGGGTATTTTTGAAGGCATTTTTATTTATCTTAAACAGGTATGTGTAATGTTTCAAGTTTTTGTGCAGAAATTGGATTTTTCAGGAAAACTGATCATTTTTCAACAAAGAGCATACTTTTATCACTTTTTCAGACTCTTTCAAAAATTTACGAAAAAGCGAAACATTGGAGTCCTCTTTTAAGCCCTTTTCAGACTCTCTAAACATGAAAATATTGCCGAGTACTTGATTATTCGAACTTGTTAAAGTAAATGAATGATCGTCCTTTCAGTATAAGTTTACCCCTTTTACGGACTGAAATGGACTATTTACGAAAAAGGTATACGTTGACTAATTACGGTCAATAGAGTTCTCTCTCGCATTATTTTATCCTTTTTCGGGCTTGAGAGACTAAATTTACGAAAAAGTACACCCACGGAGTTTTCTTAAGTTTTTCTTCTAACTCCCTAAAACTGAAAAACACCGAGTTTCTCCTATACTGGACTCGTTAAAAATTAAACAGTAAAGGACCTGTTTAATTTTCAACAGGAACGAACCACTCCTTCTTAGGGTTCGAATTTTAAACTAAGTTGGACTCATCCGAAGGATGAGCTTATAACCAAGCAAATTTTATCCTCCTCAAGCGTGTCAAAAATAAAGAGGTACTTGCCAGAAATGGTGGGGGAAAAAGAGAGAAAAATGGGCGTGTTTGTTGTATTTTAAATTTTTCGAAAATTCAGTCAACCACTCTTGAACACGACACTTTCATTCACCTGGGTTGGGAAATCCTTTGCCTAACAGTTAATCAAACCATATTGAAATTCTTCAGCCGGTTTCTGGGTATTAGCTTTGGGTCAATTGTCACCAAGCCATCTGCAGTGTCGTTATGTGTTCAAGAGGACAGTTCAAATAAACCATTCATCTGTAAAATATCTGTCATCCATTTTGACCATCCCTGAGTCAGTCCTTGCCAATATATTTTCAAAACTTGATCTATGATTTCGTGTTGTGGGCTTTCCTACGACGGATCACTTTCTATCGACGACAACTCATTATCTAGGAAGTTGATCCAGAAATCGTCAGTACCTTGGAATCTGCATGCCTTAATGGCAGGTTTTTCGCCTTCGACGAGAGGTTGCATCATTGACCTTCGATCGAATGATTCCGTGAGATGTTTGACTTCAGCTCATTCAGTCACATTTCATGGATTGTACTGAGTACTTTGAGAGCCATTGACATTACTGGTGGTTACTCTCACACTTGTTAACAGTTTACATCATTGACTGGTAATCAAGTGGTTTCTACCATGTTCGACTTCAACACATTTATTCACATGGATAGAATCATACTAGTTCGAGATGCGGAAATCAAGACCCTGGATCTAGTTTCTACCATCCAGGCTGCGAGGAATTTTGTTATCATTTATACAGTAGACTATTTATAAACAGATGGCTACGTCCATACTGTGTCTACACATGTCTATACTGTGATGTATTCAAAATCATTCCTGTATCAGAACGATTTAAGTTAGTTCTAGATAGTTTTGATCTGAGTATGGGAATGCCTACCTCAGTGATGATATGTATCCATATATATATTTTGCATTGAATGTTTTTACAGGTTCCGACTGGGGTGTCCACAGGATGATCGTTGAAATGATAAAGTGCTACACTCTTCATATATGACAGACTTCAATTTCATCTATTCCAGACCTTGCACTTTAGGGGGCAATCTGTTACACTAAAAATTGTCATCCTGACATTCTGCCATGATTATGAGCTCATTATTACTCATACTTCCCCCTTTTGCAAGTCTAACATATCAGTTCTTCATTTCAAGTCTTGAAAATCAAAGAACAGTTCCTAAAAATCTCCTAAACTTTGTAATCGCACTTTCTCTATATATTACCTGCGGTCTCGCACCTAATGATCAGTTCTCCTGTGGACCTAAAACGCACTTTCTATGTGTTATAGGTGCGGACTCCTGTAAAACTCAAAAAGGCGAGAAAGTAAAGTTAAAAAGTTGGTTTGAGGTTAATTCTAGAAGATTCTAGACGAGAATTTTCGAGGATGAGTACGCTTTGATAAGGTTCATGTATCCCTTACCTTATGGAGCTAACCCCTTGATGTGAGGAGCTTATCCCTTTGAAGGAGGACTCTGTCCCTTCATATTTGGAACAGAAAACCTCCTCTTTTCCACTATAAAAAGAGGCATTGGGTAGCCTCAAGGGGAGTTCAAGCTTTAGAATATTTGAGGTTAAGTGCAGTTGAGATTCAGACTCAATTAATTAAGACTTTTGTGAGGAGAGATCACATACCTTTATTTGTCTTGGTCAAAAGAGTGCAGAGCTTGTCAAAGTAGAGGAGACTCCTACTTCGGACCCCGGGAAGGCCTGTGCAACATCAAGGCTCAGGTTGTAAGGTTTTATTTCTTTTGAAATTAATACAAATATACTCATTTTTCTCAATAAGCTGTTTGTTAATGGTTTATTTCATAGATTCCTTGATCACTATGATAAGCATGGTTTATGATGATGTCTATACAGGTGCTATGTAATATTTTGCTTGTTTGTGACTGCAGGTTTACGAGGAAAACTCCTTCAAGTACACGAGGGACAACAACGACTTCAAACAAGCACTGGACATAAGGTAGGCTTTTTACACCTCTATAGAGCTATTTTTAAATCCCATATGCTTAGAGAAAGATTAGTTTATTTGGCTGTTTGTTGCTAGATACTTTTAGTACTGGAGAGATCGGTCTTATCTTTCTTATCACTTAAGATGGATTAATACGCAACGATCCTAGAACCTAGAACATAATTTTCGACCATTTTCACCGAAACAAAGGTTTTAAACCTTTTTTCCCATTTTCATTTTATTTTTCTAAATAACGTGACCCCTTCACATTGTTTAGTCACCCTCGATCTTGGCCAGTACGACCTCTAACGCGATCGACGGTTCTTCTCCCTTTTCCTTCCTCTGACCTCCTCTGATCAATCTTGACTGTTGGATGATGCCATCCAACATCTAGGCTCTCTCCACACGCCTTCTGAAGCAGTTAACCTATACATGCAGGATTTTCTAATCTTTTTCGCATTTTACAGGGTTCAAATGATTTTTTGCTACATCTGAAGAAAATTCGAAGGTAGAGGGTAACGATCCTCCTGCCTTTGATTCATCAAATAAAATCATTTGCAGGTTTCAAATTCACGTTTCATCGGTGTTTCATGAAACATTGATTCTATATCACCCCTGCGCAGCCCTGTACACCAGCAAAACACAATAAATCAGGCACAAATCAAAGAGTATTAGTGCCGAAGACAAAAATATACCAGAACAAAAGATTAAAGACAGGTCTATGGGGATTACGTCTTAGATGGTTTATCAAAAGCCTAATCCCTAATTAAAACACAGTTTTAAGGAAAATCATAAAGGTGCATCAGGCAGAAACCCTCCACCGCCACATTTGAGGCAAATCGATTCCTCCCAGCTCCCACAAAGCCACCTGTACCTCGAAGCACTCAACCAGAGGCCTAATTTATTGATCAAGACCAGATATTTTCCTCACAATGCAGCCAGAGAGTAAATTATGCCAAGGAACTTAATGTAAATAATATCAGCAGAGTTACTTTGACATCACACAGAGCCTCAAAGGTCAAAAATCTTTATGTAAAATCATTTAATACAGAGGACACCTATGTAAGTTTCTTCATCAAGCCCCCCAAGGGCCGAAGAACCATCAAGTCTGTATTAATTAGTTTTGAGATCTTTTATCAGATCTCACCTCCTCATTCTCCTATATATACTTCTGGATAAGATGAGTGAGGGGTTGGTTGATCACTAGTTGTAATATTGGAACTCTCTGAAATAATATATAGTCTGTTGAAGTTGAAGAAGAATTTGAAGTCTTGAAGCCCTGATGATGTTGTTGCATGCTTGTTACTGTGAAGGCTCTATCATTGGATCCATGAGCTTGGCTGTTGGTGAAGTATTCTGAACTGTTTAATGTTTTCTCCTGTTTTCATTCTGTTCCATAATTTCTTACTACAGTAGGTTGAAATTTTTAGGCTAAGAAATGACTCCTGGAAGCACCTTAGACCTGTTCATCCTTCATTGTTTCATGTTTTCTTCTGCTGAAGTATTTTAGAGTCTTTAACCTCTCTCTTTAGTCTTCATGCTTGTTTATTTCCTTAATAGTTCGAATAGTTGGTTTCAGCATGATTTATGGTTCTCCCTGCTTGTCTGCTGCCACTTTAAAACTGTTATTGAAGTCTCCCTTTGTAGTTTTTTGTTTACAGTGAGTCAAGGAGGTATGTTCTGATCTTGCCCTTTGTCCTTACTTAAACAATTGTCTCAAAGGTCTTTATAGTTTTAATCATAGATGTGTTAGGTGTTCCCTCTTCTATGACTGCAGTTATCAGTGAATCTTTTATGTTTTCTAAGTCATTTGAAATAAAATCTTTGAGGAAATAGGGTGTTCCCCAAATCTTAGATTTCATTTTAAAAGTTGTTTTGAAATCATTGTTTGCTTAAAGGTGTGATTTGTAGAATTCATGGTTAGCCCTGTCTATCAAAAAGCTCTTTATTGTTCAAATTGTGTTTTCAAATTCCCTTTGTTGAGAATTAAACTTCTCTTTTCAAATCATTGATGTCCATCTCATTCAAAAACCAAAGGATGCTGTGGCCAAGTTAGATTTTCACTCTGATATCCCATATCCATTGATAAGTATGTGATGACCTCTTTTTGACTCCATTGCCCAGTGAAGCTACTACTTCCTCTTTATACCTACCTTTCTAGAGCTTTCATATTCGCTATATCCAGCCCAGCAGAAACAAACAAACAAAAACACTTTTACACTTAATAACTAGTCTAAAATCCATACTAAAAGCACACCAAGATAAACCTTTGCAAACAAACATTTGAGAGATCCTCTACAGAAACCAGGAGGACTAGATCTGTAACTCTAAAGATTGGTTGATGTTGCCTTGTCTTTTGATTTTTCAAACTATCAAAACACGGGACACCAACAACATCATCAAATTTTAGAGGAAAAAGTAAGAAAAACTACTTTTCCAGTATCTCCCAATTTTTACTCAAATTTCGAGTGGGAGTACTCGTTGGATGCAAAAGTTAATTCCTCATCCAAGGAGTACCCATGTTTCATAATTTTGACGGATCCTACTACACGAAAAATGAGAAATACATGAAAAACGTGATTGCAATCACATTTTTTCATGTATTTCTCATTTTTCGTGTAGTAGGGCCCATAAAAAGAATGCAACATGGGTACTCCTTGGATGAGGAATTAAATTTTTCATCCAACAAGTACTCCCACTCGAAATTTGAGTAAACACTTTGGGAGATAAGTTGAAAATAAGAGTTGGACAAGTAGTTTTATTAGTTTTTAATAGTTTTACCCTTTTACTTAAAAAATGGTGAATTATCCCCCCATGGTTGATATCATCATCTTCAATCCTATTGGTTCTTATAAAGTTTATTTTGGTTGTAAATTTTTCTTAGGAGGCCCGTTTTAGACCTCAAAATTCCCCTAATGCCACAAGGTGGCTATCATAGACATACTTGGGCCACTTTATGTTTCAGGGCTGATTCTTCATAGGCAGAGATTCCGGTACAACTTTCTTACTGAGTAACTGCTGCGTTGATCCTTCAAGTTGAGGCACTGAGGGATGAAATTCTGAGGACTTTCTCAAGGAAATGCATTTATTAAAACAAAAAAATCAACAAAAGGAACATGGCAAGAGCGACAAATCAAAGAAAACAAAACTATGGTATAGAGTGTGAAGACAACCTAGGGGCCATCAGGTGAAGTAATTTTTGAGGTCGTGCTCGTTCACCGGGAGGATCTCGATCCTCCCTTCTAAGGTTTGGAGAGTATATGTGTACGAATCGAACTTCTCTTTGATTTGGAATGGACATGTCCACATGGCTTGAAATTTGGTGTGTTTTCCTCTGTCTTCGTGTAATATTCCAAATTATCTTTTAGTTAGTTGGAATATTATATGTTGCTTCTATTCATAGTCTAGATGAATAAGTGGGGTAGGGAGACCCTTAAATCTCTTTAGTAGGAATAAAACACTTCCAATATGGATGCGGATCAGTTTAGATAATCAAATAAGGTCACCTTGGGTGTGAAAGGGGGAAATGCATGTAGACTGGGTAAAGATTGACCAAATCAATAGTGTTGCCAAAGAAGAGAGTGGAGCTAGTGGGGACAACGCAATTTTGGAGGAGAAGTCTTTGCATGGAAGTAACCTCATAAATGAGTGGGGCCAAGGGTGGGGAAGCTCACCAAGGATATAAGGTAAGGGATGGCAGCCATGAGAGCCATTCAGAATATTTTTTATGTTGAGTCTTATGGCTTCTTGCATGCTTCAGCTGTTTAGCTGAGTTTGTTGTACTGTTTAGTACAAGGGATTTTCCAAGCGGGAATCCCATACTCTCTATATTGGAGGACTTGAGAAGGCCATATAGGAGGGGTATTCTAAGATTCATTTCCACCATCCGGCATTGGGCCAAGCAATCACCTATAGCCACAGCGTAGTCTCCTTGAGAAACTGCATTATTTTGTAGGGTGTTGTAGTGGAGGGTTGTAAAGCCCTGTTTATGAGCTAGTTTCCTAGTGAAAGGAGCAGCCTTTCACTCAGAAATCTAAGGAGGAGAAGTTACAACCATATATTTGTCATTTCATCCATATTTCAGTAGAGCTTCAGTGATACAACATGATTCAGCCACAGAGTTGATGTCTACACTTTTTTCATGTTGTGCTTTTCAAGAAACCCTTGCCGGGTTATCTTGGGATTGTGTTTGAGAGACTAGTTCTCCATTTTCAGCTCCTTTTGAGTAATATATCATTAGATCCATTTGTTTCCATTTTCCTGTAGTAGTAACCCTCACTGGAACTATTCTTTCATGTATTCCGACATTTTTGTATTACAGCATCCCTTGGGATTCTAGTGTTTCTAGGCTTTGGAGGCTTGTTTGCCTAGTTTGAGTGATTTGTTCCTCAACACATTGTATATTTTGCTTCTATAATACATAATCTAATGGATCTATGATTTTCTCATGTGTTTTTCATCATTATTTTCTGTTCATTTATGTTTAGTGTTCAATATTTATGTCTTTCCTAATTTGGAATATTACAGTGGTATCGGAGCTCTAATATTGGCTCAGCTTGTGGGACAATACATATATAGCAATGGAGGAGAAAGAGATTGTAAAAGATATCAAGGAGATGATATTAGAAATACAAAAGGAATCCCCTAGAGTTTTTCACCATGGGGAAAGATCCGACACTTCACATTTATGGTGGGAGCAACCAATAGCACAACCTTCTTCACAACGCTCCACCATGCCCACATTCCTATCATTGGAAGGTGAGGAGGGAGGACCATTTAGGGAATAAATCCTTGGTGACTATTTTTTGGAATATGAATCTTAATCCCAGAGGTTGAAGGAGAATTTTAACTTTCAGGAGTTCTTTCGGATCAAGGATGGTAAGAGACCCTTCAATCACCACAAAATTGGAGGGTACATGCAGAGCCAAGATCTGCAACGTAGTTTGGGCAGATTATTTTCGTGCTCTTATGATGGATCAACCAAGTGCACAACTAAGGCTTGGGTAGAGAAGTTGGATACCTACTTCCAACTCAACAAAGTTTCAGAAATGGAGGCTA
Source organism: Pinus albicaulis (assembly GCA_034641835.2). Classification (NCBI taxonomy): domain Eukaryota; kingdom Viridiplantae; phylum Streptophyta; class Pinopsida; order Pinales; family Pinaceae; genus Pinus; species Pinus albicaulis. Next base: position 98,135 of record JAXQQM020077276.1, on the reverse strand, counting down.
TTAAAATAGCAGCGCTGCACCTAGAAGGTGAAGAAAATGGGTGGTGGTTTCATGGAATATCTACAATTGGGCATACTTATAGTATCACTTCTTATTCAGACTTCACTCAGAGGTTGGTGGAGAGATTTGATCCCAGGGATCCAGAAGAAATTTTTTTGGGGCTAACCAAGCTCAACAAAATAGGAGATATAGAGACTTATATCTCTGAGTTTCTAAAGCTTTTAGTCATGAATCTGACCTCACTATGACCCGGAGAGTATGCATGCTCATTGATGGAATGGTTGAACCATTGCATGGGTTGGTGAAATCTACTAGACAACCTACACTCCAAGAAGCTATGGAGAGGGATAGAGACCTACAACATGCTTTACCTAAGGCAAAAGCCCCTTTTCAACAAAAGATATCCTCTCAAACAAAGGAGGATCATGAGAATAAATCTTTTGATGATAATGGCTAGAGAGAGCTAAGGAAGAAGAAACTTTGTTTCACTTGTCGAGAGCCACGGGTACCAAACCACCAATGTGTTGCAGGGAAGGCACATTTTATTGAGATATTTTCTGATGAAGAGAAGGAGATAAATGTTGTAGCAGCAGGAGGAGGTGCACCACCTACAGGAGATGTAGTGGGAGCATTTGCTCCAATGGGTGGAACTCTTGCAGCTTTGCGGGGAGTTCCCAAGTATCTAACATTAAGGGTTAGAGGCACTATTCTGGGGCAAAGAGTATCAGTATTGGTAGACAGTGGAGCTACCCATAATTTTATTGACACACAGTTGGTGCAGAGGAGGGGCATTCACATAGAAGATTTGAGGGTTTCTCGGTTTTGGTTCCAAAAACTAGAACCATGTAGTGTGCCAAATATGTCCCAACATTAACCATCACTATGGGAACCTACACATTGACAGACCACTTCTTTGTGGTTGATATTCCTGACACCAATGTGATATTGGGTGTCCAGTGGTTAATCACCTTAGGGAAAGTTACTACAGACTGGGAAACATTAGAGATGGAATGGACAGAAAAGGGGAGTGGTAGACATCAGAAAATCAAAGGCATACACACCTATCCACCCCATATTGTCTCAACACACAGGATGGAGGCTGATTTGCGTAGAGGGGACATAGAATGGGCAGTATAACTACATATTTCAGAAGCAGGAGGTAAGGATTCACCAATACATCTAGATGTACAATCTATTTTGGGTCGGTATTCCACATTATTTGGAGATATTCCACCCTGGAGACCTCCTGGCCGAGGATTTGAGCACACTATTGAGTTGGAGAAAGGGATCCAAGCAGTGATCACCACACCCTATAGGCATCCCAAAGCCTACAGGGATGATATTGAAAATGCCATTCAGGAGCTTTTGGCCTTAGGACACATTCGACCCAACATCAATCCTTTTTCTTCTTCAGTGTTCTTGGTGAAGAAGAAGGATGGCACATTGAGGATGTTCATTGATTATAGGGCCTTGAACAAAAATACCATGAAGAGCATATACCCAATTCCCAGGATCGATGAATTGATGGATGAACTAAGAGGATCCAAGTATTTTTCCAAGATTGATTTGAGATCAGGGTATCATCAAATCACAGTGAAAGATCAAGACATCCCTAAGACAACATTTCGATGCCACTGTGGCCATTTTGAGTTCTTGGTGATGCCTTTTGGGCTAACCAATGCTCCATCAACATTCCAATCTTGCATGAACCACATTTTCTGTGGTCACTTGAGGAAATTTGTATTGGTCTCCTTTGATGACATTCTTATTTACATCCGCACATGGGAGGAGCATATACAACATATAGAGGCAGTATTACACATTCTTGAAGATCAACAATTCTATGCTAAGCTCTCCAAGTGTGAGTTTGGGCTCACAGAGATGCTCTGTTTAGGCAACATAATTGGAGTATATGGGGTGAGAGTTCATGAAGAGAAGATCTGTGCTATCAGAGATTGGCCCAAGCCAAATAATGTCATAGAAATTCAAGGGTTTGTAGGCATATGTACCTATTACCGAAAGTTAGTTAAAGAGTTCTATCAACTAGCAGCATCACCTATAGATATGACTAAGAAGGGAGCTTTCAGTTGGACAAATACAATACAGAGAGATTTTGATAAGCTCAAGGAGGTGATGAGTAGCTTCCTGGTATTAGTTCTACCGGATTTTACCCAACCCTTTGTGTTGGAATGTGATTCTTTGGGAGAAGGCATTGGAGTAGTGTTGATGCAAAGGGGACACCCCATATATTTTGAGAGTCAGAAGTTGCTGCCACATGAGAAACTATATCCCATCTATGATAAGGAGATGTTGGCTATTATGCATGCCTTAGCCAAGTTCTGGAAATATTTGGTGGGTAACAAATTATGAGTGAAGATTGATCACAATAGACTTCGATTCTTTCTTGAGCAGAAGCAGCTTCAAGAGAGGTAACAGAAATGGGTGAGTAAGATCCAAGCATATGAATTTGACATAGAATATGTCAAGGGGAAGAGAAATGTGTCAAGGGGAAGAACAATTTAGTGGAAGATGCTCTATCTTGGAGGCCAGAAGCGCTATCTTTAATGAGCATGGATGCATATTGGAAGGCTCAGTTGCTAGTGGAATATTCCAAAAGACCGCTTTGCATGTGCGATCCTTGTTGGGACTCAGAAATGTCATATTTTCATCCACCTTTCTCTTCACTATTCCTTACATTTCATCATCCCATTAACCTTTCATTACATCATTTTCATAAATATATTTGGGTTTCACCTTCTAATTTTCCATTTTATTCATTTTTTGTATTATAAGTGAATTTATGATTAAATATTAGAAAATATACATATTTTTTATATAAATCTCAAGAATATGTGAGCTTTGTAATGTGTAGGAAATATGTGAAGAATTAATTCTAAGATACGTCTCAAATATCTCCTCCACCATATTAAGGAGATAATTATTCAAGTATATTCCTAAGGAGAGGATCATGGAGGATTTGGTTGGCATATCTTATCCAAGATATGTGAGAGATGTGTGGAGGATTCAAAGGGATAATATTTTGTAATAATGGGAAAGTAGTTGAGAGTGCTTGAGAGAATATTGGATATGTAATTATGAGATGGTTATCTTCCTCGTGTATATAAGAGAGTGCTCTCTCTTCATTTCTTGATAATAATGAGAAATATTTTTGTAATTAGGACAAGAGAATTCTTAGCTTTGATTCATATTCTTTGTTATGATTTGTAATTTGATTTTTGTAATATAATTGGAGATAGCTTTATTTTTGTGAGCTCACATATGTTGTTTGTCATTCAATTCTTCACATGTTGTATTGCTTTTCCTTTATATAATTTCCTGCTTTCCTAGTTAATGTTTCAATGCCTTTCTAGATTAATTTGATTTCAGTAATTTAGATTAAATTAGTTCCACTTCAGTCATGCATATATAGTGCATGTGTCTCGTAAGTCTACAAACCTTGGATTGACAAATTAAATAGTTGGGTAAAAACTACAACAGAATTAAACGAACATATTTGCACCCAAACATTTTGCCTAGTTGGGATATCAATAGATGATGTTAGATGATGCTGCAGCCCGGATATCAATAGTAGGGTTGATCATCCACGGTTTACCAGCAACAGTAGATCCCCTATTCGAGCTCGGATCCTGCAAAGGCTTCAGTTACAGATCGATGCGATGGACAGGTCATAGATTTATAGAACGGTACAATCATCACATATTCATAATGCTTGTTGCAAGCAATCCTGCGATATCCGATCAGCTACAATCTCCCAGTCTTGCTGCCAAGATTACAATGTTGACTGCCGCAGACTTTTACCGGTGATGTTTTTGCAATAAAAGGTTTGTTTCTTAAACTTTTAGTTAGGCGTAATAAAAATGTTGGTGATGCGTTGATTAAAAAAAAAAAAAAACCCTTCGTAAATTTGTTGATTGGTAGTTTCTTTTATTATATTCATTATTAGTTTTGTTTTAAAAAAAAAAAAAAAAAAAAATCAACATAAATAATAAATTTAAAAAAAATTGTTTTTTTTTTTTTAATTTGTTATTTGAAAAAAAAAAAAAACAAAAACAAAACAAAAAAAAAAAATAAAATATAAAATTAAAAATTAAAAAAAAAAAATACCATCATAATTAAAATAAATTTTTTTTATTTTATTTATTGGTTAAAAAAAAAATTAAAAAAAAAATTTAAAAATTTGTATCTTAACTTTGTCATTTAAAAAAAAAAAATTTAAAATTAAAATTAAAATTTTGTATAAAATAAAGAATGGCCCTCATTCATTTACATAAAAATTCATAAAAACCAACTACTTATTTCCCCACAAATACAAAAGCCTTTTCAAATGTTTTAAATCAATTTTCCTGTAAACCAATAAAAACATTTTGAAAAAAATGAGTACATTGCATGGGGACATGCAATATTTTTAGTTGGGGGGAAATAAAAGTATGTTGGATTTTATCATTTATTTTAAAATGAATTTATGGGCAAAAGTTAGGATGCATATACTAACAAGATAAATGAGATTGGTGTTGTGTAGGCCAACAGGAAGCTTATGCAGAAAGTTCAACATTACAATGCGACACCTTTTTCATCCACAATTAGTGTAACTTCGAAAAATAATTAAAAAAAAAATGGACATTTCATAAATTCTTGAAAATGAGCTAATTTGTTTTTGAGTCACTTCATACAGGAATGATCGATGGAGATGGCACACAAAGGCGAAAATTTTTATGCAGGTATTGAAGACAATCATGAAGGCGAGATCTCTAGAGATCACATGCATCATGTCGTGACATTTACCATTACACAAAAACCTTTTTGCATCATGACATGATTACTCAAATTTTTCCTTCCAAACGCCTAGACCATCCTTGTGTTGCAGCCCATCTTCCATTACCTTATCTTTCACGACTTCATGCACGCCTATTTTTCTGAATCGCATACATTCCTTTATCCTTTTCAGTTTATTTTTGCCTTCTAGTTTGCCTTCTGAATAAAACTCATTCCCTTTCCATGATTACATTGCCTTGTTTTCCTCGCCATGCTGATCCACACTGCTTGCTATGAGTTATTTCCATTTATAGTCCTACCAAATTTCTTTGTACAAACTCGCGTTGACTGATGTGGGATTCCTTAAGGCCCACCTTTCAACAAGTCTTGCCCCATCGACATCAGCACCTTATCTAGGAAATAGACTAGAGTTCCTTTTGGGTACCTTGAGACTTGCATGCCTCAATGGCAAGTTCTCTCGCTGACAATCATGGGAATACATCAATGTCCCTTGATCGTCAGATCTTGCAAATGGCTCGACGTCAACCCCTTTATTCGCATTTCACAAGATGTACTCGGGTACCTTGGCACTCATTGACATCAATGGTGAGTTTGCTTCGCATTGGTTAACGGCATGCATCAATGGCCGGTAATCCAATTATCTCTTTTCATGCTCGACATCAACACATTATTTCGCATGATTAGACTTGTACCATCAGTTTTGTAGCAGACGAAGACTATACATCTTTTTCACGACTCCCTCAGCAGTTACAGCAGCATGAATTCTGATTTATGAGAGTACCACATTTCCACTTTCAGCATTTATCTTTTCCATGATTTAGCATCAGCAGTTCATATTCCTTCATTTCCCAGGATCCAGTTACAACAACATCAGTCACATTTTCCTGATCCAACAGCAGTAGCAGCGACATTCCTATTGCATAGTTCATCATTCTTGGGTAAGTAGAGGTATGTTGTTTTCTAATCTTTAATCATGCAATTCCTTATATGCTAACTTGAATATTTTGGAAAATTCCCTCACCATGCTACATTTCCTTTCATGAGCCATGTCAAGTTGCAACCAATTCAGTTGGGGGGGAAACTATATTCACTACATATTCACTACCATGATTCCATTTCTCCACTACCATCACTCCATTTTTTTTTATCCCATTCACCAACATTTCTTTTCCAGTGATACTTTGTTGCACTTTGCTTCATACGCATTAAAATACATATTGGCATGCTTCATTAATATTACAAAAGGGCTTTCTTATGCACATTATGATTTCCAGTGAGTGTTTACATTATTATTACAGCAAGAGAACAAAAAAAAAACGAAATGAATGTTGTTAACACAAGAACCAACATTCTTTGTATTCATGAGAACCAACCAAAAGAAAAGAGAATAGGAAATGAAATGAATGTTGTTGACACAAGAACCAACATTCTCTGTATTCATGGTTGTCACACAAGAACCAACCATAAGAAAATGTAAGTTGTTACTCATGTCTTTCACATATCCTGGAAACATTCATTATTAAAAGACATCATCATGTAAAGCCAAAGTTCAAGATGCCAAATGTTCTTAAAAGAGACCCATGCATGGTTGCATGAGGACATGCAACAAGTTTAGTTGGGGAGGATGTTGGGACTTAGAAATGTCATATTTTTATCCACCTTTTCCTTCACTATTCCTTACATTTCATCATCCCATTAACCTTTCATTACATGATTTTCATAAATATATTTGGGTTTCACCTTCTTATTTTCCATTTTATTCATTTTTGTATTATAAGTGAATTTATGATTAAATACTAGAAAATATACATATTTATATATATATATCTCAAGAATATGTGAGCTTTGTAATGTGTAGGAAATATGTGAAGGATTAATTCCAAGATACGTCTCAAATATCTCCTCCACCATATTAAGGAGATAATTATTCAAGTCTATTCCTAAGGAGAAGATCATGAAGGATTTGGTTGGCATATCTTATCCAAGATATGTGAGAGATGTGTGGAGGATTCAAAGGGATAATATCTTGTAATAATGGGAAATTAGTTGAGAGTGCTTGAGAGAATATTGGATATGTAATTATGAGATTGTTATCTTCCTCATGTATATAAGAGAGTGCTCTCTCTTCATTTTGATAATAATGGAGAAATAGTTTGTAATTAGGAGAAGGGGATTCTTAGTTTTGAATTCATATTCTTTTATTGTTATGCTTTCATGAATTGTAATTTGATTCTTGTAATATAATTTGAAATAACTTTATTGTTGTGAGCTCACATATGTTGTTTGTCATTCAATTCTTCACATGTTGTATTGCTTTTCCTTTATGCAATTTCCTGCTTTCCTAGTTAGTGTTTCAATGCCTTTCTAGATTAATTTGATTTTAGTAATTTAGATTAAATTAGTTCCACTTCAGTCCTGCATATATAGTGCATGTGTCTCGTAAGTCTACGAACCTCGGATTGACAAATTAAATAGTTGGGTAAAAACTACAACAAAATTAAACGAACATATTTGCACCCAAACAATCCTAGTACAACAAGTGACTGGTGAGAGGTATAGAGTGATGGATGAGGTCATCTATTACTGAGATCGGGTCTTCTTGGCTAGATATTCCAAGTTCAAGAAGAAGATTTTTCAGGAATCACATGATTCACCACTTGCAGGGCATCAAGGATTCACCAAGACATACCGGGCTATTCAGGAGATATTTTCATGGAAAGGTCTCAAGGAGGATTTGCTCCAACACATCAAGGAGTGCGTAGTTTGCCAGCAGAACAAAGGAGAGCACAATGATCCCCCAAGATTATTGCATCCACTCCCCATTTTGGATGGAAAATGGGAAAGTATTTCGATGGACTTCATCATTGGTTTACCTACGATTCAGGGTAAGGATTGTATTCTTGTAGCTGTTGATCGACTAAAAAATTATTCACATTTCTTTGCTATTTGTGTACGATATACTGCTTCACAGGTAGCCGAGATTTTATTTAGAGATGTGTTTAGACTCCACGGTCTCCCAAAGACCATAGTCAGTGATCGGGATAGCCGCTTCATGGGTGGATTTTGGTAGGAGCTTTTTTCGGTTAGTGGGTATTGAGTTGACACCAAGTATCAGCTATCACCCACAAATCGATAGATAGATAGAGATAGTAAACAAGTGGTTGGAAGGCTACTTGCGGAACTATGTCTCGGGGTAGCAAAGAGCATGGCTGTGCTGGCTCCATTTGGGGGAGTATTGCTACAACACAACCTTTCACATGTCCCTTGGCATGACCCCATTTCAAGATCTTTATGGGTATGATGCTCTATCATTTTCTGATGTGATTTTTTGAGCAAGTAAGGCTCCTATAGAAAAGGAGAGGATTTAGGAGAGTCGGGATATACTTTGAGCCCTCAAGGACAACATTGCTATAGCACAAAACCAACAGAAGATATATGTAGACCATGGTCAGATAGAGAGGCTGTTTGACTTGGATGATTTGGTATATCTTCATCTTTAGCCATATAGACAGTCTACACTTAAGGAGAATGGGTATGAGAAGCTTAAACCTCGGTTCTATGGGCCATACAGGGTGATCCGTCGCATTGGAGAAGTAGCATATGAGTTGGAGCTTCCTATTGGGAGCAAGATCCATAACATTTTTCATGTCTCATGCCTCAAGAAGGCCATTGGACAACATGTAGTTCCTACCATGGACCTCCCACCTATTGATGATGAGGGCCATCTGGTTTTGCAACCGGAGGCTATCTTGGATACTCGGGAGAGGCAACTGAGGAGTAGGGTGATTAAAGAACATCTGATTCGATGGAGGAATCTACCAGATAAGGATGCCACTTGGGAAGGAGAGAATATTTTGTGGCATCCTTATTTATTGTTGCTTGAGGACAAGCAACATTTGGGAGGGGAGGACTATAATATTCCCAATTAGAGTTTACCTAGTTGGAATATTATATGTTGCTTCTATTCATATTGTAGACGAATAAGTGGGGTAGGGAGACCCTTAAATATCTTTAGTAGGAATAAAACACTTCCAATATGGAAGTGGATAAGTTTAGATATTCAAATAGAGCCACCTTGGGTGTGAAAGGGGGCAATGCATGTAGACTGGGTCAAGATTGACCAAATCAACAACGCTTCCAAAGAAGAGAGTGGAGCTAGTGGGGACAACGTAGTTTTGGAGGAGGAGTCTTTGCATGGAATTAACCTCATAAATGAGTGGGGCCAAGGGTGGGGAATCTCACCAAGGATATAAGGTAAGGGATGGAAGCCATGAGAGGCATTTGGAATATTTTTTATGTTGAGTCTTATGACTTCTTGCATGCTTCAGCTGTTTAGCTGAGTTTGCTGTACTGTTTAGTAAAGGGCATTTCCAGGCAGTAATCCCATGCTCTATCTTGGAGGACTTTAGAAGGCCATCTAGAAGGGGTATTTTGAGCTTCATTTCCACCATCCGACATTGGGCCAAGTAGACACCTACAACCACAACGTGGTATCCTTGAGGAACTACATTATTTTGCAGGGTGTTGCAGTGGAGGGTTTTAAAACCCTGTTTATGAGCTAGTTTCCTAGTGAAAGGACCAACCTTTCACCCGGAAAGCTAAGGAGGAGAGGTTACAACCATATCTTTTTCATTTCAGCCATATTTCAGCATAGCTTTAGTGATACAATGTGATTCAGCCAAAAATTTGCAGTCTGCACTTTTTGCATCTTGTGATTTTCAAGAAACCCTTGTCGGGTTATCTTGGGATTGTGTTTGAGAGACTAGTTATCCATTTTCAGCTCCTTTTGAGTAATATATTATTAGATCCATTTGTTTCCATTTTCCTATAGCAATAACCCTCACTGGGACTGCACTGTCATGTATTTCATCATTTCTCTATTGTAGCATCCCTTGGGATTCTAGTGTTTCTGGGCTTTGGAGACTTGTTTGCCTAGTTTGAGTGATTTTTTCCTCAACACATTGTATATTTTGTTGCTATAATACATAATTTAATGGATCTATCATTTTATCATGTGTTTTGCATCATTATTTGCTGTACATTTAAGTTTAGTGTTCAATATTGCTGTCTTTCCTAATTTGGAATATTACACTTCGTGAGCCTTGTCCCATTTGAGGATGAGGTCACCAACTTCGAAGAATTTGTTCTCGGTGGATTTCTTATCAAACCATAATTTTATCTAGATTTGGTGGATGGCGAAATTTTCCCTAGCTTTCAGCCTTTCCTCCTCTAGTTTTAGTAGGGTGTCTATGCGAGCTTGTAAGGTAGGGCATGGGGTACCATGTGTTTCTTGGGATAACTGAAGGGCAGGGAGAGAGAGGTTAGGGGGAAGGATGGTCTCCTTTCTGTAGACTATAAATAATGGGGAGGTTCCTAAGGAATTTTTAGGTGTGACCTGATCAACCAAATGAGAATTATTGAGGGCATTGTGCTAGTTCCGGTGTTGGGATAACAGGGTCTTCTTGATGATCTGAATGAGGTTCTTGTTGGTTGAATCAGCTAACCCATTCCCTTGGGGGTAGTAATTGGCAGAATGTTTGAGAATGATACCATTTTCTAAATCAAATTCATATAGTTTAAATGACGAAAAATAAGTAGCATTATCAAAGACGAGAGAGATTGGAATGCTGAACCTAGTCATGATGTATTGAGTGATGAAAGCTATTACCTCTTGGTCATTGATCTAGTGTAACAGTACTACTTCAACCCACCTTGTGAAATAATCCGTGGTCGTGAGGATATATCGATGTTTCTTTGAGGAGTGTGGCAGTATCTCCTCGATGACGTCCTGAGCCCACTGTTGGAATGGTTCCTCTACCGTGACAGATTGTAACGGAGTAGCAGGTCGGGATTCCCTACTTGCAAAATTTTGACATGAGGGGCACTTCCGAACATAGGCATGTGCATCCTTAAATAGAGTGGGCCAATAAAAACCAGCTCGCATAACCTTATGAGCTGTAGCATCTCCCGCATAGCGACCACCGGTCGGGCCATCATGTAATTCCTTTAGGACTTTTTGGGCCTCACTGGTTTCTAAGCAGCGTAGCAAGACTTCACTGTGATTCTTGCGGAATAGCTTGCCTTGCGGCATCTCATAGGATGCAGCTTTTAGCCTTATTGCTCGTTTCTACTGGGTCGTCAAGGTGGGATCCATGATGTCGCAGCCAAGGTAATGTAGGAGTTGTACGTACCATGACGGGGAGTTTTTCTAAGGTGTGCTGTCGACTTGGTACATATCTATCTCATGCTCCCAACACTCCTTGTCATTTTTCCTTGGGTTAGTGGCTTCAGCAGCTATTCGGCATAACCCCTGCCCCTTAACCGCGTGTGCAGGCTTGAATTCTAAGTCATAATCTTGAAGACATGGCATCTAGTTGCCTTGTCTCTCACCCAGCTTCTGCTACACAAACAGTGAGCGGGCTACTGGGTAAGGTACAAACACCATGACATGGTTCTTCAAAATGTATGGCCTAAAATGCTTAACTACCTTATATATCACATAGGCTTACTTGTCGATGTTCGGATAGTTCAACTCAGCACCTTGCAACCCTATGCTCATGAAAGGTATTGGTCATTCGTCATTACTGCCGTCTTTCTGGGTGAGGTTGGCTGCAACCAATGAATCTGAGGAAAAATTATACAAGAGAAAGCCTTTGCTGAAATCCAGGCTATATAGGGAAGGTGCTTCCGTGATGGCCTTATTGATATTTTCAAACGCTTCTTTCTCAGGTGGATTCCATTTAAAATTCAAGTTCTTCATAATCATGCTTTGTAGGGGTTTCATGATTTGTGCGAATTCTGATATGAATTTTTGGAGGAAGTTGATTTTCCTGAGAAATGACTACATGGCCTTTTTACTGCTGGAGGGAGAAATTTCGGCGATGGATTTTGCACGGTCTGGGTCTACCACTGTCATCCTAGGTTATGATGTGGCCCAACAAATTTCCTTTTGAGACTGCAAATATGCTTTTCTTGGGATTCAACGAGATTCCGTATTTTCGGTACCTCTCAAAGATCTGTTTGAGGTGGTACAGGTGGTCACATATATGTTTGGAGAACACGATGACTTCGTCAACGTAAACCACCACACTTTGTCAAATTAGCCCCCGAAAGGCGATGTCCATGGCCTTTTGGAAGGTTTCCCCAACATTAATTAGGCCAAAGGGCATGCGCCTAAATGTGAAAGTACCCCACTTAGTCCTAAACGTTGTCTTCAAACGATCCGGTTCTGCTACCAATACCTTGTTATATCCTAAGAAACCATCCAACAATGAGAACATTTCTGACCCAGATACTACTTGAAGAATTTGCTCCATTGGGGGCACTAGGGAGTTATCCTTTTAGGATGATCGATTTAAATTTCAAAAGTCCACACATAAGCGGATTTTGCTGGACTTCTTGCGGACTGGGACCAAATTCGACACCCACGTTGAATGTCGGACTTTAAAAATGATGCAGGCATCCAGGAGTTTCTTAAGTTCCTTTTGGATCATTGGTTCCAAAGTTGGATGTACTTTCCTTAGTTTCTGTTGGAAAGGTTTTCCGCCTTCCTTCATCGGCATCACATGCTAGATAATTCGCATGTGATAAGTTTGTAATTCATCGTATGTCCAGGTGAAAACATCTTAGTACTTCTTAAATAATTCAATAAAGGACTGCTGCTCTTGAGGGGTGCACTTGGTATCGAGATTAACGAAATTTGGGTCCGCTTCCATCTCAAGGTTATCTTGTTGGTGCAATAGGGTGGAACTTTGCACCTTTGTCTTGGGAGGCCCCCGAAATTGATTTTGTAGGTCAAATAGCTTCTCGAGGGATACACCCTCTTTGGGTATGTGGTTCCCCTTGTGTTCTTCGCTTTGCTTTCGTAAGGCCAAATCATGCTCCTGTTCCTCAATCACTGCATCTTTGAACACATCTGTGTTTAACATGAAATCTAAAACCTGTTGAATATCATTAAAAATGCAGAAATTAGTTACATTCTCTGGCACTATAGGTTTATAAACAATTTCAATAGAAAAACCATCCCTTAATGGGGTAAACCTAGCGACAACATTTTCTAACGTATCGGTTGGCGCATTAGTCATTATAAGTACTAACTTAATATCAAAAGCATTGAAAGCGGAATCAAACTCCATACATCCTGTTGATATCCTTTCAACTGAGGGGATAGATAGTGAATAGTATTGCGTACCTGCTGGGTGATGATTTCAGAGTCGTTGATTACCTTCAAGCATACGAATTTGAGATTGATAACTTTCTTGAGGCCCAGGATCAGTGCTTTGTATTCGGTCATGTTATTGGTGCATTGGAATTATAACCTACAAGAGATTAGGAACTTGTTTCTTTTGGGATCTATCAAGATACAGTCGGCACTAGCCTAGTCATGGGTCTTGGAACCATCGCAGTATAGGGTCCAGATTTTATTCTCAGGTGTTTCTAAATCTCATGTGTGTACACATGGTATACTCGGGGTGGAGACATCAAGTAGACCTCCTAATGCGGCAGGGTGGGATGCAGCACACAAGAGTAATTCTAACTAGGTTTCTGGGGAGACTGGGGACCGAGTGGCTTGGTAGCACCCGAAATCAACCTCTAAGAAACACATGCCTAGATCTTCTTGTGCAAAGCTGATGGGTTCATTCGTTGCTTCAAGGTCGGTCACCGTATGTTTCATATAAGGATCGCCCTCGACCTAGATCTGATTATTCCTACCTTGTATGGGAGCCACAAATGGGACCAGTTGCTGGCGAAGTATCCCTGTAGTTTTCTTAACCAATCCCGACTGACTAGCAGACTGTAGGCTTCCAGTATATCCATGACAACTATGTCGATGCACTGATGGAATCGAGAGTTTAAGGAGAGATGTATTAGGATGTTACTTAATTAGGCCATGGCGGGAACCTGGGACCTATCAAGCTGAATGATCTTGGCATCGGTTTTCTCGGGGAAAACATTCAATTTTTTTCATACAGATAGGGGCATGACATTGGTAGATGCACCAAAATTGACGAGGCAATTATGGACGTTGAAATTGAAGACCTCAAAAGACAAGAGAAATGGGGGGTGGTCCCTTGTGAGTTGGAATTGACAACATTGACAATGGATTAGAGGTTCACCAAGGCTTGGGAGGGTGTGGAGCTTATGGCCTTTGCCGCCGAGGTAGATCTGCTTATCGAGGATGGGCTGGCGAACACTTTAAGAATGAGGTCACGTTGGTTGGCTATTCGAGTGAGTTCGTAAAGAGATATGTTGGCTCACATTTTCTTCATGTATTTGAAGATATTGTACCTAGATCATGGGTGTCAGAGCATCTCGACAAATTTTTTGGGTGAACTTCACAACAATATATCCTTGGGGGTGCCTCGAGCAGCACAGGGGCTAGAATTTTCAGTAGTCAGGTTTCCGGTCTGGTTTTCTCTGTTTGGTGGCAAGATTTTTCTCAAGAAGGATTTCGTCTTTTCCTCAAAAGAGTGATCGACCACTAGCCCTTTTCTCCTTAGGATATATTTTTGGGGAGGTTTGGATTGGGGATCATAAGCCAGATTTATCTCTGTCACAGGAGGAGGCCCTTCCTCGCAAATTACTTTGAAGGCGAGGACTATTGATCCCAAATTTTCGTTTGGGGGGGAGAATTCTTCGTCGCCTGAGTCAACTTCCTCTTCAAACTCTCCTAATTTCTAGTCTTCTAAGAGTTTATTCACCACTGCAGTCATACTATTAATCCATTGGGGGCAGGTCCTTTTAGAGTGGGAAGCTTGATGAAACGATCATAAGTTATCTTTTCCAATATCTTCTATGTTGAAGTGCACATTGGGCTTCGGCCGAGGGCAATTAGGAGTGATGTTTTTTTTCCTAAAGAAAGACTTTTGAGCTTTGATACCTGTGGCTGAGTCATTGTTATTTTTTTTCAAATCAGAGACTTCATTCGTTAATAGTTTTATGGATTTCGCGATGTTCTCGAAATCGAAAGGATCCTTGATTGGAATCACGATTTCCGTTAGACCAAAACCCACAGGGATTAGTCTCCACTACAATCGCCAGAGTTAGGATCCACGAGAGGTGGTTATTCCATGTCATGAAACACACAGGGAGTGTTGAACCCAATGTCCAACAATCTCCCCCCAAACGCGATCGGGGTGAGTTTCGAACTCGAGACCTGTCGCTCTGATACCACCTGTTGGAATCATGATTGCCATTAGACCAAAACCCATAAGCATTAGTCTCCGCTACAATCGCTAGAGTTAGGATCCACAAGAGGTAATTATTCCATGTCGTGAAACACATGGGGAGCGTTGAACCCAATTTCCAACATCCTTATCCTTGTCCTCAGATTTATTAGCTGAGATTTGTGTCCTTTTCCCGGCCAATGTTTGGTCATCCCGATTATCATGGTCTATGACCCATATTAAAAGTTTTCTTTCTCAATGATGAGGGCAGTGGTGAAATTTTCTTCTAGGGTGGCCCTGACCTTGCGCTTAAAGAACACAATGGTGTCTCTAGGCAGGGCTTTTGTGTAGTAATCTATAGTGATGGAATATTCAAGGGCCATGTTTGGGGGAAACTTGTTCAAGATGGTTGCAAAAAATTGGTTGAAATCCTTGACCTTATCCTTCTTTTGGCACTTCAAGGTGCTCAACTTCGTGAGAAGCATAGAAGAGGTCTTTTCCTCGGAGAACTTTTCAAGGAAGGTGTAGCGCAATTTCTCCCAAGTCGAAATGGAAGCGACAGGAAATGAAAGATACCAAGTAGAGGTTTTTTTTATAAGGTGTGCGGGAAGAATCACCATGCTATGTCATCAAACTGTACCCTAATCATCTGTAAGGCCAGGTAGAAATTACTAATTTGGTTTTCGACCAGCATTCCCTTCTCAGGATCTAACTTAGAGAGATGCTTCTCCAGGTGTCGGGGCATGTCGTGAAGAGGACCACGGAGGCCCAGAGGAGACTCTGCCATCCAAGCTAGGGGCTGGACCCGTCTGGCCCTATAATAGGGTGGGATGAAAAAATGCTCAGTCTCGTTTTCAAACTCACTCTCGGCGCTGGACTTGGAAGCTTCACCTTCATGTTGAGAGTGCATGTATTGGTTTCGGTTAACTCTAAGATCTTTACGGTTTCTATAATTCCTCAAGTTCGTGAAACCACTGAAGTTGCCATTGAAAAGGAAGGGTTGTCTGTTTTGGTTTCGATGGTGGTGACGAGTATGGTCTGTGTTTAGACCGTGCCCTCGACCTCTATTTCTCCAGACTCTTCCGACTCCTCACCCAGGTGGTTCATTCACTTGGGTGTTGTCATTCAAAGGATTATTGGGCTGGGTACCGGTGTTTGGTTGGGATGCAGTAAATTTTGGGCCTCCTCCGTCGACCCCTCGTGGACTGTTGGGAGGTTCGACTAAGAGCCGGTTGACCGTAGCTGCGTATTCTTCGAGCATTAGGCTTATAACTTGAGGCATGGAGTTGACTAGGACACCCTGGAAAGTATGATGCATTCCGGGAGTTCACAAATTGGTTAGGGAACTAGTGGTGGGGAGGTTTTGTAGACCTCTAACGAGATCGCGGGCCAGTGGGCAAAAAGAAATTAGTTGGTCTGACGTGACCTCATAGAAAGGTGGGTCCTCCTCAGGGGGGGTATTCTCAGGAGGTGGAGGACCAATGTTTTCAAATCAAATCTCTCCCTGTGGAGTGTGCACAGGAATATTACTTGCGTGGTGGGAGCCTGGCATCAAGCCCTCCTTCTAGCACCAAATTTGTTGGGAGGGGAAAATGCCTTGCCACCAGTAAGGGGATCTCCCGGGTATAAAGCCCCAAATAGACTCTAGACCATTTTTGATAGGGATATTGTCTGGTATGTAGACCTGGCTGCTGTTAAAATGATGAGATATATCCCCTTTCTTAGATGGAGGTGGATTTCAGAATCATAAGAATGAATGGCTACTTGAATGATACGAAATGAATGGTCGACAGGTTCTCTTGAAAATGAAACATTATGAATAGTAGAGCGAGATTCAAAGCATGCAACCAAAAGACGTATTGTTAGAAAAACATCATTAGGGCCATGCTCATACAGAGGCTTGTTTGACCAGAAGAGAAACAGTTCACTATGGTCGAAACACCCTTCAATTCATTAAGTTCATTTCCAAAATATTAATACAATATCAACTACTAAGTTATCAATACATCCCTGTGCTAAACATTAGTATACCATTAATACATCCAAACAACTTAAACTTATAAATGATGCACAAACATAAACACAGATTAACTAGCTACAAATGACACCAAGTACATGAGAACATAATATTCATAATGTCAACACACATAAGTTTCCATCGGATCCAATAATGGAGTCAAAAAATTCATTTGTATTCATTCTCAGAATCATACATTAAATGTTGTATAGTTTTCTCTCTCTCCTTGTGGAGTCCAAAAAAGGTCCTTAAATTATCCCCTGAGGGAGTACATATACAATAAAAAATGACCCTTGGGTTGCCCTGCCCTTTCTTCTTCTCGACTATTGGCATGGTCTGCGACCTAGGAGGATTTGCAACTTGCGACTTGTCTTAGGTCGTGACCTGCAACTGAGAAAAATTTGTGACCTGTGACCTGCCTTTACCTGCTACCTGTAAAATCAGTCTTTTCAGGGAAGCAACTGTGTGATGGAGAGGTATGGGGTCTCTACCTGTTGTTGTTCTTTAAGATAGGTCTACCATGTTAGGTAGTCGTTGGCTACTAGAAAACATTATAGAGCTTCTAGAACTAAAATTTACCTCTTCATATTTATTTGATTGGACAGAGAGGCCAGCTTAGTGTAGATCTAGACTGGTGTAAAAATGTACTAGTCAATGTTCTCCTTAGAGGTTGGGAGGTCCTATGAAGTGATTACCTGTTTGATGGGTTCTAAGAATGCCTGGATGTCTTACATTACCTCTTCCCTCATCCTCTCCTTTGCCAGTGTCCCTAAAGAAGGGATGTGGTGCGCTTCTGGCATCGAATCTATGCCACTAATGTGGTGTTCATAGGCATACATTATCCTCTCTACATCCTTTATGAGCTTGTCCCTGGACTGCAGCTTCATCTATATCTGTACCTTATCATTATGAGTGCGGATCCAGTCCTTCTTTGGCATGGTGTGAGGAGCCTGTGGGTACCATTCGAGCCATTCAAGTATGCTATCTAGTGTTGCAGAGGCTTCCTTTAGTTGTGCAACCCTTTTCCTAGTTTCTGCCTGGGCTCCTAGCAAAGGAGAGACTGTCTATTTTATAGTTATCATCTGTTTTATAGTTATGAGCTTGTCCCTGGACTGCAACTTCATCTATATCTGTACCTTATCATTATGAGTGCGGATCCAGTCCTTCTTTGGCATGGTGTGAGGAGCCTGTGGGTACCATTCGAACCATTCAAGTATGCTATCTAGTGTTGCGGAGGCTTCCTTTAGTTGCGCAACCCTTTTCCAAGTTTCTGCCTGGGCTCCTAGAAAAGGAGAGACTGTCTGTTTTATAGTTATCATAGGTAGACATTACCCTCTCTACATCCTTTATGAGCTTGTCCCTGGACTGCAGCTTCATCTATATCTGTACCTTATCATTATGAGTGCGGATCCAATCCTTCTTTGGCAGGGTGTGAGGAGGCTGTGGGTCCCATTCAAACCATTCAAGTATGCTATCTAGTGTTGTAGAGGCTTCCTTTAGTTGCACAACCCTTTTCCTAGTTTTTGCCTGGGCTCCTAGCAAAGGAGAGACTGTCTGTTTTATAGTTATCCCTGAATGGTGGTCTGTAGTCCGCTGGCCTAAGTGAGTGCAAGTTGGAGCCTTTGATTTTCTGTTTCTAGGGCCTTCTTTTCTGCCTTTGCTTGAGTCGTCCTTTGCTCGGACGCATTGAGTATGCTCTGTAGAAACAAGATTTCTCTGCTCACCTTACTGAAATTATCTTTTGTGGTAGCTGCAAAATCAGTTATGTTCGACACTATCATTATGGGGTTAGTCCTAGTGTCCAGGACTATGTCTTTCTCTGTGGTGACTGCAAGAGGCTCGGCTAGATTCTGTGTAAGGAATTTTCTCCTCTCTTGCTTGATTTTATGAGTGTACTGGTCATAATATAGTCTTTTCATATCCAATACATCATCCTCATGTTCCTCCGGGACGCCGAGTTCTGAGAGTGGGAGGTGTCCTCCTGTCATGGGAGTTTTCAGGGACACGTCAATGTGTGGCAGGTCTGTTTGCTTCCCGGTTTTCGAGGGTTGTGACCCACTTCCCTCTGCCTCCTTGGAAGTATCTTGTTGTAGCTTCTGAGATTATTCTTCCTTTTTCTTCTTCTCTGCTTATTCCTTGTCCTACTCCTTCTTCATCCTATGCTCAGCCTCCCTTTTTTGTCGTTCCTCTTCTTCCTTTTATAGTAAGCCTCTTATGCTTTCTTCTTTTTCCATTCTTCTATCTGTTGTTTCTTCTATTGTTCTTCTACTCACTTCCTTTGCTTCTCTTCTTCTTGTTTCTGCGCCAGGGCATCTTGGGATTTCTTGAGTTCTTCCTCTTTCCGCTTTTTCTCGACTTCTGGTTGTGTTTCAGCTCCATTTTCCCCTCCTTCCTGTTGATATTTGGGGGGATCAGTGCTTGTAGTATTCTTCGGCTTTTTGGATTGGGAGGTTGATGCTCCTCTTGAGGGGTCCTTCTATTTCAAAGTGTCTACTCTTTCTTGTAGGTTTTGGTTGTCCTCGCACTAACCATATTGATCTCCATCGAAGTTGACTTGTCCTTCGGGAGTTGCTGCCATGTTAGCATTATACAAGTTTTTTACTTGGTCTTCCACAGGACACTCTATGTGTTGGTAGGTCTAGTTAAATTTGGCCCGCTTGTAGTGTGCAAGGACGATCCTGTCAGGGTCATACGACCTATGGGATAAGTCCACGAAGTGAAAGCCCTTGATGTATTCTGCTTCCACTTCCACTTCTTTGAAGTCTTTGACTGTATAGGCACCAATATTAAGTGAGATGGTAGGCCATGGCTTCTTCTTAGCCTTGCTAAGCGTCTTAGAGAACCCGCTTGTCATTTTATAGCACACCTCTTGTAATAGTAGCTTGTCAGTGATGAACTTGGGCAATGCATGAGGTGCCTTGAATGACCCAAAGACTCTAATGAAAGTACCTTCCATGATGGGAAACCAATGGGCTACCTTAATCACCGTCTCCATGGCCCTTTTGGACATGCAGGGAGGATCCTCATTAAAGAGGCATTGGTAGAGCACGGTGATGAAATTGTCTAAGATTGGGTCAATGTTCTGTTTTTACCTAGTGGCCCAGAATATGTTTAGATACTTTTGGATAGGTCCACCATGTGTTGCATCCCAGTTGTATGTCCAATCTCAAGCTTACATCATGAGCACATTGCATCTAAGAGGTAGGAAGCCATGTAAAACTTTGATGCACATCCCTCCTCTGGTACCTGGGCTACTGATATGTTTTCTCTTAGTGCTGACATTAATAAATGTTCCCAGTTGAAATGAGTATCATAAGAGGTGATTACGTACATGAGCATAACCCATGCTCCACTCAAAGTAGTGGCATAGTTACTGCCGTACATCCTGCACATCATAGCTGTGACAAGCCTTTATAATTTTCTCAGGCCTTCAGTATTGTACTCCTTATCCTTCTTTCCTTTAAACTTCTGAGGGTCCTCCCACTAGCCCTTCAAGGTATCCTATACTGACATGTCATGTGTGGTGACCCACTGGGCATTGAAATATTCTTCCCTATGCAGGAGTGAGTAGTATACTTCTGCATCTCACCCATTTAGATTGGCAAAAGGCTTCCCTGCGTGGTCATGGATGCCCAGAAATTTGAGTCTACCTTCTAGAGGATCCACTCAACTACTTCAATGCATGGGAAGATCGGTGGGTGGGCGCCCACATAATGAATTTTTGACCTCTTAACCTGAATGTATACCTGTCGATCTGTAAGGTCTTCTGGGAATTCTTGTTTTGTGAATTATTGGAAAACTTGATACCATGGAATCTTTTCACCTATCCCAAAGACATAGGTGGTATCCCCATAGATGGGAGGCGGCGGAGGAGGAATGTCTCCTTCTGATAGCTCTATCTTCGGGCTTTTATTCCTCCTTAAAACCGCTAGAGTTCCCATGTCGCTTGAGGAAGAAGAGATAGAGACACATTGGATCTCAGCTTCAATATTCCCTGGCATATTCAGAAAAAAGTCCCACGATAAGATGAACGACATGAAAGCGAAAAAAATAAATAGAACTCACTATGCCAACTATGGCTTTTTCTACCTAGGATAGGTCGTTGTGACCTGTGTTGGTCGCAAAATCTAGATTGGAAAGGTTGCAACTTTGCGACTTAGTAGTGAGGTTTCAAGGTCGCAAAGTCACACCTGTATGACCAATTCTGACTTTGCAACTCTATGACTTAGCGACTTTGCGACCAAGTCGGGTCTGCGGTGAGGAGGTATGAAATAATAAAGATCATAGATTACATGAATTTGTTAGAAATTTGCGACCTTGTAACTCAATGAATCGGCGGCCCAGGTCGCAAGGTGCGTGAGGATTTTGAAGAAAAAAAATGCGGCCCGGCCCAGCGGGGAAAAAATCCTAAGGGAGGAGAAAAGAATCGAGTTGAAAGGCTCATAGGAAGGTCGAGGAGGAGTGCCCACGGTGGCGGGGAGGAAAGGAGCGGTTGAAGTGGATTTAGGCACGATATGATCATACAGGTAAAGGAAACAATATCTTTCAGGTGATAGTGAAGGCCTAAGATTACTTAAACAAATTGGTATCGAAGGAGAATTAATAGTCCTAGGTTTGGGGTGGTAGAGGCTCTCCTACATGGTCATGGATGCGGAGGTTGACCATGTTCCATTAGGTGAGGTATAAAATGGGCCTCTAAAAATGGGCCTCTACGAAAAATGCACAACAAAAACAAAATTTATAAGAAACAATAGGATTCAAGATGATGATATCAACCATGGGGGATGATTCACCATTTTTGGAGGAAAAAAGTAAAAATATTAAAAAAAATAAAATAATAAAACTAATTTTTCAACTCGTATTTTCAACTTATCTCCCTAATGTTTTACTCAAATTTCGAGTGGGAGTACTTGTTGGATGCAAAATTTAGTTCCTCATCCAAGGAGTACCCATGTTGCATACTTTCGTTGGACCTTGCTACACGAAAAATGAGAAATACATGAAAAAACATGTTTGCAATCACGATTTCATGTATTTGTCATTTTTTGTGTAACAAGGTCCATATAAATTATGTAACATGGGTACTCCTTGGATAAGAAATCAAATTCTGCATCTAACGAGTGTTTTCGCTCGAAATTTGAGCAAACCCATAGGGAGATAAGCTGAAAAATAGTTTTTCTTTTTTCCCCTCTAAAATTTGATGATGTAATCAAATCTTATTTTATTATTTCTTCTATTATTTTATAATTTCCTTAGGAGGCCCATTTTAGACCTCAAAATTCCCCTAATGTGGGAAAATTCACACTCTAATTGGCTTGTTAGACGCCTCGTTTCCTCCGTTGTGCAGGTCGAATGCGACCTACACGACCATTTTATTTATAAAGGGGTCACACATGCGGTCATTAATGGAGGTCGCAAGGTTGCAAACCTGGTTCAGTTTGGTAGATATGCGACCTTGTGCCCCTGCGACCTGGCGACCCAAGAGGTCATTGGGTAACAAGGTCGCATAGTTGCAAAGGTTAGATTCCGAGGTAGTTTGGGACCTGGGGACATGGCGACCTAGGTCAGGTCGCGAGGCCGCTAAGTCACAAATTGCTAAAGTTTGGAAGAAGAGCGACTTTGGGACTTTGCGACTTTACTTAGAAAAACTTGAAGTCATCTTTTGGCTTTGAGATTACCTGTACAAGGTGGGTTGTTTGAGGTCCATGGTGGAGGCTGGAGCAAGCTCGTCCTTATCAAAAGT
Source organism: Pinus albicaulis (assembly GCA_034641835.2). Lineage (NCBI taxonomy): Eukaryota > Viridiplantae > Streptophyta > Pinopsida > Pinales > Pinaceae > Pinus > Pinus albicaulis. The sequence goes on along the minus strand of JAXQQM020077276.1, from coordinate 75,415 downwards.
AAAAGGGGCTCTAAAATTTCAAACTGGTGCCAAATTTCGGAGGGTGTTGTAGCGGCTACAACACAATGATATATATTTGCTTAAATTTTTCGAACCTTTTACGAATTTTTTCTCTATTCATGAAGTCGAATTTGAAAATAACCTTTCAAATATCGAGGAGATGATACCCCTTGATATCTCTATCAAGCCAGGTGTTGTAAAAAATATATACATTGGAGCATCTTGTTGTCCATCTGAGATCGAGATTTATAGAGCCATTTTTCGTGAGTTTCAAGATTTCTTTGCTTGGAATTATGAGGAAATGCTAGGTATCAACCCAAACATAGTAGTGCATGAGATAAAAACATATTGTAATATTCCCACATTTTCACATGATATTTGGAATATTAGAGTTCTTAATTTTTTTAATGAATTAAGTAAATAAAAGGGTGGAGGGACCCATAATCCTCAAGATGAATAAAGATCCAATTTTTATGTGTGAATATTGATTTATTAAGCATAGATCTACATAATGGAGTAGTGGAGCAGCTACTAATGTTAATGGAGTGGAGATCATGTCTCATTAATGAGATAGATCATGGAGGTTGAAGTAGTCAACTGAGATCATGGAAGGAATCTAATGAAAGATCATAGAGCATTCATGATGAAGTGATGGAGGAATTAGTGCATTTAATGCACACATGATGGAGAGGGTGCACATTGCATGTAGACATGATGGAGGACTTGGAGAGATAGTGTAGTCAACCATGGAGGACTGTGTCCACATGAACAACACAGTTATAGGTAGGCAAGGGCTTGGCAATGCTCACTTTCTATATAAAGGAGATGACGTCAACATTGGAGAGATGCTTGAGTTTATGATTTGAGGATCTATTTAGATATGGATTTTTTAGGTGACATCTCCATTCATTTTTATGTTGTTTAGCTAAGTCTGCAGCGTTGTTTAGCACAGGGTGTTATCGAGCGGGAATCCCACCTCTTTCCTTAAGTGATCTCAAAGGAAGAGGGTTTTACTTCATTCATCATCAGGCATTGGTGCCACATTATTTCCATTCTCTACAGAACACCTACCTTCAGGAATTACATAATTTATGAAGATCAGTTTGGGAGGTGGAGGTTGTCTTCAGTATTTCAGCTGGAGAACTGGTGAAGGATTATTCCTATCACCTTGGGCTTGAATATCAGCATTCCCAGGGCTTCATTTCAGATATGGCATCAGGAAAATTTTTTTTGACCTCCTATTAGCAGCAGTCCCATCAAATATTGTGCAGTCTATCATTGCAGATCCATAGGAGGAAGGAAGTTACTACTATTTCATCTAGTAATCATGTGATGGATCATCCCCTCACATTGCCATCACCATTTCCATCAACCTAGAACTTATTGAAGCACATTTCACTAGGCATAGATCCTCTCCCTCTTGTATAGCGCAGTTTCCATAGCAGCTGCATATTCAGTTGCTGCAACTTGAAAGAGGAAGAAGAGAAGACAAGATCTCAGGCTCCTAGCTTGTAGATCTGAAGGAGGGATCAACCCTAAAAGCTCAGATTTGTGTGTATAACATATTGTAGCCATATATGGATCAAATATAGCTTCAGACCTGCATAACCTAGTAGTGAAAGGATCAAACCCTAGGAGGGTTATTTTCCAAAGTTGTAGATATGGAAAATCCTTTCTGGGTTATCTTGGGTTCCCATCACATTGGCTAGATCTTGAATCTTGGCATCACCAGAGCTCATGAGCTCCATAGATTTGCATTTCCTTTTGTAGCATCTTCATGTACATTAGTAGCAAAAGGAACAACGCAATATTGCTTCCTGTATCTCACTAGTTACGCAGTGCTAGTTGTAGCATGTTTGTAGGGTGATTCTAGGCCATCTCTTGGCTAGACTCCTTCATCTTTTGTACATTGTGTAACTTAATCCTCTCCACATAATAAAAAGGCTCAGCTCCTCTATATATTCTGATGTTGTCTTTAGATTTATTTTTTACTTAGTTTTAGTTCTTATATTGTGTTTCAGTACTACTGCATTCTCCCTTTTGGGATATTACAGTGGTATCAAAGCATGATCTTTGGCTTAGCTTGTGGACACTTCATCTTTTGCATCAAAATAAGAAGAATATAGATGAGATATATCATGAAGGAGGATTGTAGTTTTGCCACTCCTCTCTTTAGATCCATGTAAGATCTCTCCAAAGAGGTCAATCAAATTAAGAAGGAAAGGAAAAAGGAGGATCCAAGAAGAAGATTTGATGAGGAAGGTCCAAGAACTTCCTATCAGCAAAAAAGAAAACCGAAGAATCATAGATCTCATCATAGATCTACTATACCCACTTTCTATGAAGAAGGTGAATTGTATATAAATGAAGAAAGGAAAGAACCTGAGACTCATGAGACTCTCAGTATATATTTTGAAGAGTACAAAGCATAGTCTATAGCATTCAAAGAGAAACCAACTCTCCAACAATTCTTCAAAATAAAAGAAGAAATAGGATGCTATAGCAGCAATAGAAGAAAGAGGCACAATAGATTCTATTTGCCTAAATTTGATGGATCTTCCTCAAGTATTGTTAAGGCTTGGAGGAAAGAGTTAGATACATTTTCAGGCGAAATCCTGTAGCTGAAGGAGAGGTTGTCCAAATTGCAGCCCTTCATCTTTTAGGTGAAGCCAATGATTGGTGGTTTGGTCACATGGAGCATGAAAAGGTGACTAAATATTCAGATTTCTTTCACAAGTTGAGGAAGAAGTTTGATGTGAGAAAAACAAAGATGCGCCACAAAGAGACATTTCCCAAGGAAACAAAGGAGGATGCAATATTGTCACTCTGGACAAGGAGTCACCACATTCACCATCAGCTGCAGAAGTACTTGCATCTAGAGAAGAGACCCTTGTAAACTTGCAAGATAGAGTCACATGCATGATTCAGGAGATGCATGAGGAAGAGGAGGAAGATTCCAACACTGGTACACTTGGAGAAGAGTAGCCATCACTCTTACCAGGAGTTAGAGACACAATTCTCCCAGTTGGAGGAACTCTTGTGTTATTGCAAGAGGTTCCCACACATCAGTTGATCCAAGGTATGCATACATATTCATCACATATTATTTCATTATATATTATTGAAACTTATGAAGACATGCCATAAGGGCCAATGCATAACCAAGGGTTACAACAAAATGTTGATTTGAAGCAGAAACCTATCACAGCGCAGAGGACCCATGATCTAATCAAGGAGAAGAAGAAGAGCTATCCAAATTCATAATTTGTGAGCTACATTCGACCCTTTGAGTTGAAGTGCAGAATTTTAGAAGATGGGATGAGCATGATCCTATGTACAATGGATGGTTATGAGATCAAAATTGTGCCTTTCTTTGAGAAATCATACGTACCACCATGAAGATCTATAGCGTTGTCACTTAGTAACAGTGATAATGAAGGGGCCCCATTATTCTTGGAGCATTCTGAAGGTAGCTTCACTCATGAAGAAATGGAGGTTAAGATGATAGATGGTAGACATCTTGAGATGAGGAATATTTTCTCCTTTCTAGATGACACTTTCTCAATGAGCATCTCACAGCTCAAAGAGAAAATTATAATTGCAGCAAATCCATAACCTCACTGGTTTTGGAAGGCTATGAATGAGATGAAGGTATCATTGAAAGATATCATTAGAGGTGCACTTCAACATTTCATGGAGTGCAAAGTTCTTCATCAGTTTGAGAAGAATTGTATTCTACAAAGGGAGGATACCATGTTTATGCAATGCATCATTTATTATCCACATTGGGATGAGTAGGTGAGGATGATAAGCAAGGTGTTGCATGACCACTAGAAAATATATGACATGGGACAGCAAGAATCTTGGTTACGCTGGTTGCTCTTGGGTGAGTTTGTTTACTACCCAAAGGCTCCTATTTCTTTGATCCATGCCTTGAAAAACACTCATGAAATGAAGGAGGCATGGTTGCGCTGTCTGCTCTTGGGTGAGTATGGTTACCACCCAAAAGCTCATATTTTCTTGACTCATGCCTTTTGTATCAATGATAGTATGCAGAAAAGAAAGACATGTTCAATTTTGTTTTCCTTAAGAGAGTTTGGCCGTCACATGACATGTAATATTCCCAAATTTTCACATAATATTTGGAATATTAGAGTTCTTAATTTTCTTAATTAATTAAGTAAATAAAAGGATGGAGGGACCCATAATCCTCAAGATGAATAAATATCCACTTTTTATGTGTGAATATGGATTGATTAAGCCTAGATATACATAATGGGGTAGTGGAGCAACTACTAATGTGAATGGAGTGGAGATCATGTTTCATTAATGAGATAGATCATGGAGGTTGAAACAGTCAACTGAGATAATGGAAGGCATCTAATGTAAGATTATAGAGCATTCATGATGAAGAAATGGAGGAAGTAGTGCAATTAATGCACACATGATAGAGAGGGTGTACATTTCATGTAGAGATGATGGAGATCATGAAGTGACAATGCAGTCAACATGGAGACCTATGTCCACATGTACAACGCAGTTATGAGGTGGGCCAAAGCATGAGAAGGTTCAAAAAATATATAATGAAGATGAAGGCAACATAGAAGGCTTTTTTTAGATTATTATTGATGTATGATCTGTTTCAATCTGGATTTGTCTTTTGAAATTCCATGCAATCTTATGTTGTTTAGCTAAGTTGCAGTGTTGTTTAGCACAGGGTGTTCCGGAGCCGGAATCCCACCTCTTTCATTGAGTAGCCCTTGGAATATTATTTTCCTTCATTCATCATCAGGAATTGGTGCCATATTGTTCCTAATTTCTGCAGAAAATCCAAATTCAGAAATTTCACATTTCTGAAGATCAGTTTGAGAGGAGGAGGTCGTCCTTCAATATTTCAGTTGAGGAACCAGTAAAGGATTCATCCTATCACCTTGAGCTTCAAGATCAGCCTTCCAACACTTCAGATCTATATCAGGCATCAGGCCAACTATTTTTCATCTCCCAGCAGCAGCATTCCCATCAAGAATTGCGCAGTCCATTCCTGTAGATCCAAGGGAGAAGGGAAGTTTCTAGCATTTTAGCTAGTAATCCAGTGGAGGACCATTCCTTCAAATTTTATACATTATTTACATCAGTCTTGAGCTTCATAGCCATATCTTATAGCAGGCTAGAGAGCCTCCTTCCTTTACAATGCAGGTTCTATGAGCAGTTGTGTAGCAGCAACTGCAATCTTCATAGGAGGACTGAGGAGCTAGATCTTGAGCTTCTAGCTTGAGGATCTAGTGAAGGGATCAACCCTTAAAGCTTAGATATGATCTTGTGACATATTTCAGCCATCTATTTGTTAGATCTAGCTTCAGATCAACATAACCCAACAAACCAGGGATCAAACCCCAAGAGGGTAAATTTCCAATCTCATAGATCTAGAATTTCCTTTAAAAAGGCCCTCATAGGACTGTAATATTCCTAAATTAGCTTGCATCTATTTGGAATATTAAAGTTTTTTTTGTCACTAAGATAGGTGAATAAGTGGGTAGGGAGACCTATAAATCTCTTTATGAAGAATAAAACCACTTCTCATGTAAAATTTCATAAGCTTTTCAGCTTAACAAAGCACCCTAATGTGTGAATAGGGGCTGGAGGAGTGGACATTAATGGAGGGACATTGCAGTTTTAGATGGAGACACATTGCATGGAAGTAGTGTCATTAATGGATGGGGCTTAGGGTTTGGAAGCTCATATCTTATAAAAGGAAGAGGATGGAAGCCATATTGATTATGTTGTTATATGTTTATGTTTTGATATATGGTCTGTTTAGACATATAGCTTTATTCATCTGTTTAGCTAAGATTGTAGTGCTATTTAGCATAGGGTGTTCCTAATCGGGAATCCCACCTCTTTCATTGAGTAGCTCTTGGAAGATTTTTCACTATACTTCCACATATCAGGCATTTGGCCAAGCTTCAGTCTCATGTACAACACAATTTTGTTTATAGTTGGGTTGTGTTGCAGGGGTGTAGCAGTGGAGGAGATAGATCTCCAATTTTTGAGCTAGTTTTTAGTTGGAGGGATCATCCTTTCATCCAGAATATTGTGAGGAAGACTTCAGGGATTCATTGCATATTTTTTCACCAGGCCAAGTAGCAATCATTAGCTACAATGTAGTTTCCCTCAAGGACTGCATTATTTTTGAAAGCAGCTACAACAGTGGGTTTATTGCCTGATTTGGAGTGTTTTGGTTTCCTGTGTGGGGATAATCCCTTCATTTAGGAGATATTTTGGAGGAGGATCATCCATATTTTATATTAGATCAGCCATCTCCCATCAGTGATTCAGTTGCAGAGATTATTCAACCATAGGGCCAAAATCTACTATATTTTGTATAGTGTGTATTTTCGGAAACCTTTCCTGGGTTGTCTTGGAAATCTGTTTTGGAGCATGGATCTCTAGCCTTAGCATTTTTGGAGAATTATATCAGCATCAATATATTTTTATATATTTTAGATACTATTATCTCTTAGACATCACAATTTTCTGCATTCCTGTACTTCATGTATTAAAAACATTTTAGATCTAGGTGTATGATTTCATGGGAGGCTTGTTTGCCCAACTTGAGTGATCTTTTCCTCAAGATCTTGTATATATTTTGCTGTTATGTTCATAATGGAATGGATCTACTGTAGTCTCATGCTTTGATCTATTTACATTTCTGCATAATTCCAGTTTTATGCACTCTGTTCTTGCTTTTCCCATTTGGGAATATTACAGTGGTATCAGAGCATAATCTTGGCTCAGCCTGTGTACTTCAGCCATTATATCATCTAAGGAGGCTTCTCATAGGAAGGAGAAGATCTTCAAAAGTGATGAAGGAAAAAAATTCATTATCAAGAGGGAAGGAGTTCTCAAAACTTCTTCTTCAAACTATGCAGGGCATTAACAGAGACATCAAAGAAATGAGAATGGAGAGATGTAGAGATTCTCCAATATGGATTGTACATGAAGAAAGCTCCATATTTTCACATTTTGGTTATGAGCATTCATATAAACCATCAGATCTAAAATTTTCTATCATGCCTATGTTCATAGCAAGAGATATGGAGGAAGGAGATGTACCAAAGGAGGAGACCCTTGGTGACTATCTTCAAGAGTATGAATCTCAATATTAGAGGTTTAGAGATCATCTAAACTTCCAAGAGTTTTTCAAGATCAAGGAGGATAGAAGACCTAGCAATCACAATAGAAGAAAGAGGTACAAGAAGCATAATTTGGGTAGATTCTTTGTATCTAATTTTGATGGGTCACCTAAATGTACAGCAAGGGCTTGGGTGAAGGAGCTAGACACCTATTTGCAGCAGCACCAAGATTCAGAAGATGAAGCCCTTAGATTAGTAGCGCTGCATCTTGAAGTTAAGGCTTATGATTGGTGGTTTTATGAAACTTCTTCTTTGAATCATGTAAATATATCTACTTATGCAAATTACACTAGGAGAATAGTGAAAATATTTGAGGCAAAACATTCTGAAACATCCTTGGTTGAGCAAGCCAAGGCCAAACAAACTAAACCTTTGCATGAGTTGGAAGGATCTATACACCCAAATCCATTTCAGAATACTATTGAGGGGGTTAAAAAATTGCAGAACACCTTGCTAAAGGCAAGATCCTCACTTCAAGAGGAGCTCCCTTCTCAAGGGGAAGGCATGGATATCCCTTTTTCAAAATAGGATCAAAACAAAGAGCCTCATAATGATGATGAGGTACCCTACATTAATGATGAAGAGAAGGCAAGAGGTAACAACGTTGTCACACCAGGAGCAGATCTAGTACCTCATGAAGAGGAAGATGGGGAAATTTCTCCAATGAGAGGGATTCGTGTACCCTTGCAAGAAGTTCCAAAGAATCTCACAGGATATCGGGGCACAATCTGTTGATCAGCGGTTGTCATTGATGTCAACCCAAGCAGCACCAGGGGCTAACCCAATATTGCATGGGAATTTTGACCTATAAAATTAATATATTCTGGGTCAATAATTATTTTTATGGTTTCTACTTGTCGAGATGTTTCCGTTGATATATGGCACGCCATGTAATTCTTCACGGTTTGAGAGATATTCATGTTTGAAGTTTGTACCCCCGGTTAGTGGGCTAAAACCCCATGGGGTTGGGGCATGGGTCATTGAAAAGTCATAATTAATATTTTTTAAGCTCCTAAAATCCCTCCCACGTTCACTTGTTGAAGCCCCTCTCAACCTAAGCATTTATATAAATTGTGATCCTCATTTCCTCCTTATGCAAGGGGATTTCGCCATCTGAAACAGGTCATTGTGGAATTTTCGCTCTAAATTTTTTCTATGAAGGTTCAGAAGCTGAAATTTTTATGAGGCGAAGCCAAAATCCTGAGGAAGCTTCTGTAAAAATTGCAGATCAAGGTACACAACATTTTTTGAGATATGATCTGTGGAAGTCAGGGTTTTTGCAGGCTCCTGAAATTAATCTCAAAGAAGTGACATTGGTAAATTCGTCATAACTCTCTCTCGGAGTATCGGATTGGAATTCTGTAAAAAGTGGAAAATATTTCACAGTCTGTACTTTTTTATCTATCAATTTCAGAGCCAAATGAAGAAACAATGACACGTGGCATGCCGTACAAGTGCGCTCTGCTGAAACAATTCATAATTAGGGCATTTTGAGAGATTGGGTATAATTCTCTCTTGAAGAATCCAAATTGGTTCAGATCTATGGCATTGGAAAGAAGACTCAGAGGACTACTACAAGACCAAAAATCAGATATTGAGGATCTGAAATAATAGAGATACACCAGATTCAATATCGAGCTCCTAGAAGGCAAGGAAAAGCTAGATCATGTGTAGTCAAGGATTGCAAAGGGCCAGACTTTCTATGGCAGAAAAGAAAAGCAAGGTGTAGCAGAGGGTAGCATGACAAGAGCAGCAACCAAGGTGCATAACAGCAGCAATAAGTTCATCATATGAATTCCTAGTCATTGTAAATACATTATTGTAGAAATTGTACTAGTGCCTATCTGCCAAGGGTTGAAGAGGCAATGTTGGGAGGTCTAGGATCATTATTAGGTGGTTGTTTCAAAGTTGGGGTTATGGTCTAGTATATCTTCTTCTTCTACATCATTCTATATCATTGTAAAGTGGACCATTTTCCCTGGTACGGGAGTCCATTCATTTTTATTCTTCTATAGGGTGGTAGGGTGGTGCTAGGGTGAGTTGTAGCTCATTGGGTGTTGGGGCATCCATTCAGTTAACTACTGAAGATACCGGGTGTTAGGAGCGTCCATCGAAATTGTTAATTGGGAGAATTTGGAAGAATTCTTTTCTAGATTCTAGGGAAGTTGGAATTTCTGGGAAGTTGGAGCTTTATTTTCAATTGGAGTTGAATATTAAAGAATTATTAGAAAAGCATTAGGTGGTTTTTGTCTCGGAGTGGATTTCCACCTTAAAAACTGTGTGCATTTGTGTTCCTCTTGTTTGCTGCTATCATTGTACAAACACTGATAATAATTTAAGATTAAATAATGCTCTAATTGAAAGAAATATTGATTCACCCCCCCTCTCAGTATTTCCAACAATTGGTTTCAGAGCTTGGTTCCTTCAATAGCAGTTTAACAGCTGGAAGGAGGTCATGGAGCATACCAAGAATGGTGTACCTCTATTCAATGAAAATAATTATGCACTTTGGAAAGGAATAATGGAGGTCTATCTCTTGGCGCAAGGTTACAAAGTATGGGACACTGTTCAAAATGGATTTACATCAACCACGGATGAACAAGGTAAGAAGAATTTGGTAAATGATGCAAAAGAAAAGAATATTATTATCGGTGGACTTATTGAATCTTCTTATCATAAGGTGTTGGGTTGTAAAACCACCAAAAATGTATGGGACAAGCTTGAGAATATATATGCAGGTGACTCAAATGTCAAAGAAGCAAAGCTTCAAATCTATAGAGCAAAATTTGAGCAATCAGAATGAAAGAAGATTGCAACATTGCTGCATACTTCCAATACGTTGATGAAATAACCAATACTTTGGAAGGATTGGGAGAGCCAGTTGATGAGAAGACTATTATACAGAAGATTCTTAGAACGTTACCAGGGAGATTCAACCCAAAGGTATCGGTCTTAGAATACAGTGCAAATCTGGACAAACTCAGCAAAGAGGAATTGCATGGAGTTCTCATAGCATATGAAATGAGACTTGATGAAGAAGAGGGTACTTCGCATCTAGAAACTGCGTTCGTTGCATCTAAGAAAACCAATAAGGATAAACAACCTTCAATTGAAAATACATGCACCTGCAAGTGTGAAGAAAAAGGAGATGATGAAGAAGGTCTTTCAGATGAAGAATATGCTTACTTCACGAGAAAACTACAAATTGGTAAGGGAAAATTCAAAGGTAAACTCCCATTGATATGTTTCGGTAGCTGGGTTGTGATTTTGCGGAAAATGTCAGAGCAAAAGTAATGGCAACTTGAAATAAGAAAAGGCTTTAAGAAATTCAACGAAGCAAGGATCAAAAGGAACTTTCTCTCTAAAGAAGATAGCTCATCATCAATAGAGAAGACAATGACGAGTGAAGAAGAAGCCAATGAGAGAGTATTGTTTATGGCCAAGCACAATAAACCAAGCACAATAAACCAGAAGTATCAAACAATGAAGAAGAAGGGTTGACCATAGAAGAATTTTATGAGGAGGCAATCAAGCTTATAAAAGAGCTCAATGCTGAGAATATCCGTTCCAATACTCTTGAAGAACAAGTTCATGGTCTCAAAATTGAGGTTGAAGAACACAAATGTATTGAAGAGTCACTTCAAAAGAAGTTGGAAGAAAGCAACCAAGAAAGGGAAGCATTAGAAGCCGAAGTAGTCTCGCTGCGTAAGGAAGTGAAGAAGGGAAAAAATATCCAAAACTATGCCAACAACTCAAGGGAATTGGAAGAACTCATCAACAATCAACGATCTTACAACGACAGAACTGGCCTCGTATACAAAGAAGAAGAAGCAGGACCTTCTACAACAAAAAACAATGAACCTATGAGACCTAACATACATGAAGACTTCATTGGACAAGATTCGCAAGCACATCCTTGGAAGACGATTCCTCGACGAAGATTTTCATCCAGGTACCAACATATTTTTCATGGCTATTGTTATTCATGTGGAAAATTTGGTCATAAAGCTGTATAATGTCGCACGTACCCTATGAACCAATACAATTCCAAGAGATTCTTCAAATATGAACCTCCCAGGGCTCAACGAAACATCAATAGATTTGAAAATTTAAGAAATAATTTGGAATGTTACAAATGTCAGAACTTTGGACACATAGCCGGAGATTTCAGACTTGAAAATCCTCCAGAAGAATCTTTGAAGCCACGGAATGAACGAACATGGAAGAAGAAGAAGACTGATAATTGTGCTCTCGCTCTCAAGGCTCAAAAAATGAAAGATGTGTGGTATGTTGACAGCGGTTGCTCAACGCAATGACTGGAGATCGAAGGAAATTCGTATCTCTGAAAGAGAAGAAGGATGGAACCATATCCTTTGGAAATGATGGATCTTCAAATGTTATAGGATCAGGTACCGTCACTCTCGGAAGCAAAGATGTTATAGCCAAGAATGTTCTATTGGTCAAAAACATGAATCACAATCTGCTCAGTGTTGGACAAATGTGTGATCAAGGACACAAAATGCTATTCAACTCCACAAAATGTGAAATCAGGAAAGGCAGGTATGGTAAAATTGTGGCTACAGCAAGTTGAGCTCCAAATGACATATATGTTCTGGATGAAGCAACTAAAGCATGTCTACTAGCTAAAGAAGATGAAAGCTGGTTATGGCACAAACGAATGGGTCACATAAACTTTGACAATCTTGTCAGGATAAGCAAAAAGGAAGCAGTACGAGAAATGCTGAAAATCTCAAAACCTTCCAACACACTATGTGAGGCATGTCGGCATGGCAAGCAGACAAAATTCCAATTTAAAACAAAAGAACACTTTTCATCACATCCATTGGAATTGATACATACTAATCTATGTGGTCCTGTGAGAACAAAAGGCTTAGACGAAGAATTATATTTCATGTTGATGATAGATGACTATACCAGGATGACAGCCGTCAGTTTCCTAAAGAAAAAATCTGAAGCATTTGAGTGCTTTAAGATCTACAAGGATTTGGTTGAAAATGAAACTGATTTGAAAATAAAGTGTTTAAGATCAGATAATGGTGGAGAATTCACTTCCAAATTATTTTAGCAATACTGTGATGAAAATGGAATAAAAAGGCAATTTTCAACAGCACGAACACCTCAGCAAAATGGAGTTGCTGAAAGAAAGAATAGAAATGTACAGGAAATGGGTAGAACAATGTTGAAGGACTCAAAATTGGATGAAAAATTCTGGGTTCAAGCAATTGATACGGCAGTCTTCATTATCAACCGAAGTCTTCTCAGAAATAATTGTAACAAGACTCCATATGAATTATGGAAAGGAAAACCAGCCAATGTAAAATATTTCAGAATCTTCGGAAGCAAATGTTATATCAAAAGAGAAGATCAAAATTTGGGTAAGTTTGAATCACGTGTTGATGAAGGTATCTTTGTTGGTTACTCACGCAAAATAAAGGCCTATAAATGCTATAATCTAAGACGAAAACAGATAGTGGAGAGCATAAATGTTACATTTGACGAAGATGGTGTTCTAGCAAGTAATGATGAGGATCTAGAATCTTTGAAACTTGAGACAGAGGCTGAAAAAGACACAAATAAAATTGTAGAACAAGAAGCAACTATCAACGAGGAAGAACTAAACAATGATCATCAAGATATACCAGAACAACAACAAGAAGCTCCTCCAAGGAGAACAAAAGAGTGGATTCAAAAGAACCATCCATCAAATCAAATCATTGGTGACATAAATGAAGGTCAATAGCTTCGTTCATCACAACAAGCTCACGTTGCTTTTCTGGCAACCTTTGAGCCTAGTAGTTTTGAGGAAGCCAGTCAAAATAAACATTGGATAGCAGCTATGAATGAAGAATTGGATCAAATTTAGAAGAATAACACCTGAGAATTAGTTCCACGACCAAAAGATAAAAATGTAATTGGGACTAAATGGGTGTTTAGGAACAAATTGAATGAAGATGGGTAGGTTACCCAAAACAAAGCAAGATTGGTTTGCAAAGGCTATGCACAAGTGGAAGGAATTGATTTCGACGAAACATTTGCACCAGTTGCTAGAATGGAAGCCATCCGAATGTTTCTCGCCTATGCATGTTCAAGAAAAATCAAAGTCTACCAAATGGATGTTAAGTCAACATTTCTAAATGGAGAATTAGAAGAAGAAGTTTACATCGAACAACCTGAAGGTTTTCTACTATCACAAAAAGAAGACTATGTCTGCAGGTTAAAGAAGGCTCTATATGGTCTCAAGCAGGCTCCCAGAGCATGGTATGCTCATCTTGATGGATATCTACGTCAACAAGGGTTCAAGAAAGGTACTGTTGATAGCAATATTTATGTACAAATAGATAAAGATTATTTAACAATTGTTGAGGTATATGTGGATGATATAATATTTGGTAGCAATGATGATCGACTAAGTAAGAACTTTTCTACAAAGATGCAAAGTGAGTTTGAGATGTCTTTACTTGGTGAGCTAACATACTTCTTAGGGCTTCAAATATCTCGGCGAAGAAAGGAATATTTATATGTCAAGCGAAACACATCAAGGAAATTCTTAGAAATTCAAAATGGAAGATTGCAAACTGTCCTTACTCCGATAGCAGGGTTGCAAATTGAGCATTGACGACTCATCTAAGGATGTGGATCAAAGGTTGTACAGATCTATGATTAGTAGTCTTCTATATGTAACAGCCTCCCGACCAAATGTTATGCAAGCAGTTGGACAAGTAGCAATATTCCAAGCAGCAACGAAAGAATCACATATTAAATATTCGCCGGCATTGGAATATCTTTGCCAGAAGCTTGGGATTCTCCCAAGTTCTCATTAGATTTTCCTTTTTCAGAATATAAAGGGGGAGTGGAAGTGTGTACAGGTCTGCAGAATGGTTGTGTGTTAGCATGAGTCGAATTGTGTATAGGTCTGCCGGATGGTTGTGTTTCAGGGGGAGTTACCCTTTGCCATTGATGTCAAAGGGGGAGAGAATGTTGTAGGAAGAGGTTTCATGATCGCAGGGGGAGTACTTGTGTTGCCATCAATGCCAAAGGGGGAGATTGTTGATCAGCGGTTGTCATTGATGTCAACCCAAGCAGCACTAGGGGCTAACCCAATATTGAATGAGAATTTTGACCTACCAAATTAATATATTATGGGTCAATAATGCTTTTTATGGTTTCTAATTTTCGAGATGTTTCCGTTGATATATGGCACGCCATGTAATTCTTCACGGTTTGAGAGATATTCATGTTTGAAGTTTGTACCCCAGTTAGTGGGCTAAAACCCCATGGGGTTGGGGCATGGGTCATTGAAAAGTCATAATTAATATTTTTATGCTCCTAAAATCCCTCCCACGTTCACTTGTTGAAGCCCCTCTCAACTTAAGCATTCATATATATTGTGATCTTCATTTCCTCCTTAGGCAAGGGATTCGGCCATCTGAAACAGGTCATCGTGGAATTTTCGCTCTAACTTTTTTTCTACGAAGGCTTAGAAGCTGAAATTTTTATGAGGCGAAGCTAAAATCCTAGGAAATCTGTAGTAAAAATTTCAGATCACGTTGCACAATATTTGTGGAGATATGATTTGTGGAAGTAAGAGTTTTTGCAGGCTCCTGAAATTCATCTCAAAGAAGTGACATTGGTAAAATCGTCATAACTCTCTCTCTGAGTATCAGATTGGAATGACGTAAAAATTGAAGGATAGTGAAAAACCTTTAATTTTCACTCTATCAATTTCAGAAACAAATGAAGAAACAGTGACACATGCCACGCCATATAAGTGCGCTCTTCTAAAACAGTCCATAATTAGGGCATTGTGAGAGATTGGGTATAAATATCTCTTCAAGAATCCAAATTTGGTCAGAACTATGGCATTAGAAAGATGACTTAGAGGAATAATATAGGACTAAAAATCATATATTGAGGATCTGAAATAACAGAGATACACCAGATTCAATATCGAGCTCCTAGAAGGCAAGAAAAAGCTAGATCATGTGTTGTCAAGGATTACAAAGGACCAGACTTTTTACAGCAGAAAATAAAAAAAAGGTGCAGTAGAGGGTAGCATGATAAGAGCAGCAACCAAGGTGCATAACAGTAGTAAGAATTTCATCATATGAAGTCTTCAAGTGGGCATCACTGCATACAATCATTGTAAAGGTATCATTGTACTTAGTCATTGTAAATACATTATTGTACAAATTGTACTAGTGTCTATCTGCCAAGGGTTGAAGAGGCAGTGTTGGGAGGTCTAGGATCATCATTAGGTGTTTGTGTCAAAGTTGGGGTTATGGTCTAGTATATCTTCTTCTTCTACATCATTCTATATCATTGTAAAGTGGACCATTTTCCCTGGTACAGGAGTCCATTCATTTTTTATTCTTCTATAGGGTGGTAGGGTGGTGCTAGGGTGAGTTGTAGCTCATTGGGTGTTGGGGCATCCGTTCAGTTGACTACTGAAGAATCTCGGGCGTTGGAGCGTCCATCCAGTGGGAGCTGGAGAAGAATGCTTTTCTATATTCTAGGAACTTGGAGCTTTATTTTCAATTGGAGTTGAATATTAAAGAATTATTAGAAAAGCATTAGGTGGTTTTTGTCTCGGAGTGGGTTTCCACCTTAAAAACCGTGTGCATTTGTGTTCCTCTTGTTTTTTGCTATCATTGTACAAACAGAGATAATACTTGAAGATTAACTAATGCTCTAATTGAAAGGAATACTAATTCACCCCCCCTCTCAGTATTTCCAACAAATCCATGAGCAACATGAACCATCATTGATAGATTGTGAGATCTTGTAGATAAAATATAGGGAGGATGGTTAGCATCATATGACTAGGAGCACACACCCTTCTCTATTTTAGAAGATTGATGCACAGAAGTGGCAGGATGATTTTCATAGTGAGGATAGGGAAAAATCAGTCCACTCACATATAAAACCTGCTCTAGGCATTGATGCTTCATTACATGGAGGCATTCCAACAGGGAGGCCCCTTGATCGGAAGATAATCATGATACTCTCTCAACATAGTGCAACATTGATATATTTGGCTAAGGGAGGAGCCTTGGGAGGAGCTAGCATAGTGCAGAGAACCTTTGATGGGTTCAAAGGAGGGGTGAGAAATTTTCTGATATGGATATTGCCATCTCCCACTTAGCTATTTGCATTGAAAGATGATGATTCTGGAATCTATGATGACATGAGCATGGTGTCAAAGGGCTACTCCATAGCCTTGGAGCAGCAAATGCTACTTACACACATGAGGAATATTTTTGAATATGACAAGAGGTTATTGACACTCTTGCATGCATTGGAAAAAATATGGAAGTTTTGGATAGGAAATACATTCCAAGAGGAGGTTGACCTCCATGTACTTCAATCTTGTCTTGGGCAAGATCAGCTGCAAGGGAGGTATCAAAAGTGGGGTAACAATACTCCAACATGTGACTTTGGCATCAAGCATGTCAAAGAGGAGACGTATGATGACACAGGTGCTTCATTATATATTTCTACATCGTTTTCATTATTGGAAACCCTAGATCCATATGGGGAGTCACAACTATTGGTGGAATATTCCAAGAACCTCTTCACATGTAAGGTTCTTGATGGGCAAGTGATAGATGGGAGGTATAGAGTGGTTTATGGAGTCATTTATTTCCATGATCAGATCTAATTGACTAGCGATTCCAAGCTCAAGAAGGATATTCTACATGCAACATATGAGGCACTCTCTTCAGGACATGTAGAATTCATTAGTCTTATCACACCATCGTGGAGGGAATCTATTGGGAGGATCTCAAAGAAGCTGTGCACCAACATATCAGGAGATATGTAGCTTTTTTGATGTATGAGGAGGAAAGCAACCACCTTGCAAGGTTGTTACAATCTTTTCCCCTTTTGATGGGGGAATGGGAAGGTTCATCTATGGATGCTTATTTATCAACTAACAATGTATGTGCATTCCTTTACCATGCATTTTCAGCACATTGCTCCACAAAAGAGCAAGCCTCTCTTTGAATTTCATGCTCTTATTGGGACTACATTCAGTGATGGCAATGACCACTTCATGGAGGACTTTGGGAAAAGATTTTTTTTTTTGGCTCCTATTCAATTAACACCTAATGTCATTCACTATTTTCAAGTTTTTTATAAGCGTATGGCAGCAAGCAAGTGGTTGGATGGCCACTTATCATATGATGTTTTGAGACAACTAGAGGCAGAATAACACTGGTCTCACTTGAGGGACTATTGTCACCATCCAATGTGTCATATGACACTTAGTCCATATTTCTTTTGGATCCCATATGGTGATGACATCCTATTCACTATATGTGGGATGGATTGGGCAAGAGAGGTTCCTAGAACCAAAGAGTCGAATCATGAGATTCCAAGTATATTTTGGCTTCATGAGGACTATATTATTGTAACCCAAGATAAGTAGCTCCAAATTTATCATGAATGGAGAGAGAGACAACGTAAGTTGAACAATTTTATCTCTCATTTTCAGACATGCAGCCCCTATACATTGTAGAAGCAGGGGATTGGTGATTTTCCTATGAGCTACCAAGGATGGCTCATTTTGTTTGGATGATAGCATGGAGATTGGAGTTCCTCATTAGGATTGAGGCACCCAACATTTACCATCTCGCATGCCTTGAGGAGGCCAATGGACAACATATAACTCTTTCAATATATCTCCCACTTTTTCATGACGAGAGCTATTTGGTTTATCCATCAAAGGAAAATTTGTATTCTTGGGAGGAGACATATCCATTAGAGATTTTACAGTACCCTTACCATTGCTTAAGGACAAGCAACATTTTGGAGGGGAGGACTGTAATATTCCTAAATTAGCTTGCAGCTAATTGCAATATTAAAGTTTTGTTTTGTCACTTAGATAGGTGAATAAGTGGGTAGGGAGACCCATAAATCTCTTTATCAGGAATAGAACCACTTCTCATGTGAAAGTGGATCATCTTTTCAGCTTAATAAAGCACCCTAAGGTGTGAACAGGGGTTGGAGCACCTTGACTGGGTCAACTTTGACCAAATCAATAGCGTTGTCATGGATGAGTGGAGATTAATGGAGGGACAACACAGTTTTAGATGGAGACACATTGCATGGAAGTAGTGTCATTAATGGATGGGGCTTAGGGTTTGGAAGCTCATATCTTATAAATGAAGAGGATGGAAGCCATATTTATTATGTTCATATATGTTTATGTTTTAATATATGGTCTGTTTAGAAATATAGATTTCTTCAGCTGTTTAGCTAAGATTGCAGTGTTGTTTAGCACAGGGTGTTCCTGATCGGGAATACCACCTCTTTCATTTAGTAGCTCTTGGAAGAGTTTGCACTATACTTCCACATATTAGGCATTTGGCCAAGCTTCAATCTCACATACAACGCAGTTCTGTATAGAGTTGGGTTGTGTTGTAGGGGTGTAGCAGTGGAGGAGAGAGATCTCCAATTTCTGAGCTAGTTTTCCATTGGAGGGATCATCCTTTCATCTGGAAGCTTGTGAGGAAGACTTCAGGGCTTCATTCCATATTTTTGCACTAGGCCAAGTAGCAATCATCAACTACAACACAGTTTCCCTCAAGGACTGCGTTATTTTTTAGAGCAGTTGCAGCAGTGGGTTTATTTCACTATTTCGAGTGTTTGAGTTTCCTATGTGGGGATCAGCCCTTCATTTAGGAGATCTGTTGGAGGAGGATCAACCATCTTGTATATCATATCAGCCATATCCCATCAATGATTCAGTTGCAGAGATTATTCAGCCCTAGGGCCAAATCTGCTATATTTTGTATAGTGTGTATTTCCCAAAACCTTTCCTGGGTTGTCCTCGAAATCTGTTTTGGAGCATGGATCTCTAGCCTTAGCATTTTTGGAGCATTATATCAGCAACAATATATTTTTATATCTTTTAGCTACTATTCTCTCTTAGATAGTGCAATTTTCTGCATTCTTGTACTTCATGTATTAACAACATTTTAGATCTACGTGTATGCTTTCATGGGAGGCTTGTTTGCCCAACTTGAGTGATATTTTCCTAAAGATATTGTACCCATTTTTCTGTTATATTCATAATGGAATGGATCTATTGTTGTCTCTTGCTTTGATCTATTTACATTTCTGCATAATTCCAATTTTATGTACTCTATTCCTGCTTTTCCCATTTGGGAATATTTAGTTGTATTCAAGATGGTGTAGGATTCATCCTATCACCTTGAGCTTCAAGATCAGACTTCCAGTGCTTCATATCTATACCAGGCATCAGGCCATCTATTATTCATCTCCCAACAACAACATTTCCATCAAGAATTATGCATTCCATTCTTGTAGATCCAAGGGAGAAGGGAAGTTGTTAGCACTTCAGCTAGTAATCCATTGGAGGACCATTCCTTCACATTGTATTCATTATTTCCATCAATATTGAGCCTCAAATTGATATTTTGTAGTAGGCTAGAGAGCCTCCTTCCTTTATAGTGCAGTTTCTGTGAGCAGTTGTGTAGCAGCAGCTACAATCTTCAGAGTAGGATTGAGGATATAGTGAAGGGATCAGACCTTCAAGCTTAGATATGATCTTGTGACATATTTTAGCCATCTATTTGCAAGACCTAGCTTTAGATCTGCATAACCCAGTAGACCAGGGATCAAACCCCAAGGGGGTAAATTTCCAATCTCATAAATCTGGAATTTCCTTTCTGGGTTATCTTGGTTTGCCATCATAGAGCCCATATATAGAATATTGGCATCATCAGAGCTCCAGATTTTTGTAGATATTCATTTCCATTTTCGGCCTGTAGTCATATATTCATTATCTGCTGAAGGGACAACACAATATTTGCTTCCACCATATCTCCAATTACGCAGTGCCTACTTTGGCATCTTTTCAAGGTCATTCTAGGCCATCTCTTTGGCTAGATTACCTCATATTTATTACACTGTTGTAACTGAATCTTCTCCTATGAATAAAATGGCTCAACTATTCTTTCTATATCTATGTTGATCATAAAATTACATGTACATTTTCTGTGTTACAAATATTATGTTTTTGTATCAATGCAATATTCCATTTTGGATATTACAGTGGTATCAGAGCATGATCTTTGGCTCATCTTGTGGACACTTCATATTTTGCATCAAAAGAAGAAGCAAATAGATGAGATCTATCATGAAGGAGGATTGTAGGTTTTCCACTCCTTTCTTTAGATCCATGCAATATATTTCCAAATAGGTCAATCAAATGAAGAGGGAATGGAAAAAGGAGGATCCAAGAAGAAGATTTGATGAGGAAGGTCCAAGCACTTCCTATCAACAAAAAATAAAACCAGAGAATCATAGATATCCTCATAGATCTACTATGCCCACTTTATTTGAAGAAGGTGAATGGTATAGAAATGAAGAAATAAGAGAACCTGAGACTCATGAGACTCTCAGTTTGTATCTTGAAGAGTACAAATCACAGTCTAGAGCATTCAAAGAGAGTCTAACTCTCCAAGAATTCTTAAATCAAAGAATAAAGGAGATCCTATAGCATCAATAGAAGGAAGAGGCACAATAGATTCTATTTGCCTACATTTGATGGATCTTCTTCAAGCACTGTTAAGGCTTGGAGGAAAGAGTTAGATACATTTTTCAGGCTACATCATGTAGCTGAAGGAGAGGCTGTTTAAATTGTAGCACTTTAGCTTTTAGGTGAAGCCAATGATTGGTGGTTTGGTCACATGGAGCATGAAAAGGTGACTAAATATTCAAATTTGTTTCACAAGTTGAGAAAGAAGTTTGATGTGAGAAAAACAGAGATGTGCCACAAAGAGACATTTCCTAAGGAAACAAAGGAGGATGTCAATCTTGTCACTCTGGACAAAGAGTCACTACATTCACCACCAGCTGCAGAAGCACTTTCATCCGAAGAAGAGACACTTGCAACTTTGTAAGATAGTATTGAGCTCTTGACACATAGAGTCCCATGCATGAGGAAGAGGAGGTAGATTCTAGCGTTGGTACACTTGGAAAAGAGCAGCCATCACTCTTACCAACAGTTGGAGACACCATTGTCCCAGTTGGAGGAAATCTTGTGTCCTTGCAAGAGGTTCCCACACATCAGTTGATCCAAGGTATGCATACACTTTCTTCACATATTGTTTCAGTAGATCATATAGAAACTTATGGGGACATGCCATCATGGCCAATGCATAACCAAGGGTTAGAACAAAAGGCTGATTTGAAGCAGTAACATATCACAGCCCAGAGGATGAAGAGCTATCCCAGTTCATCATTGTTGAGCTACATTCAACCCTTTGAGTTGAAGTGTAGAGTTTTAGAAGATGGGATAAGCATGATCCTATGTACAATGGCTGGCTATGAGTTCAGCATTGTGCCTTGCCATGAAACAACATATGTACCACCATGTAGATCTACAACGCTGTCACTTAGTGATAATGAAGGGGCCCCATTATTATTGGAGCATTCTGAAGGTAGCTTCACTCATGAAGCAATGGAGGTTAAGATGATAGATGGTGGACATCTTGAGATGAGGAATATTTTCTCCTTTCTAGATGACCCTTTCTCAATGAGCATCTCAAGCTCAAAGAGAAACTTCTACCTACAATAGATCCAAAACTTCACTATTTTTGGAGGGCCATTGATGAGAATAAGGTCTCATTAAGAGATCTCATTGGAGGTGCACTTCAAAATTTCATGGATTTGCAAATTTCGTCATCAGTATGAGGTAGATGGTATTCTACAAATGGAGGATATCATGTTTATGCGGAACATCAGTAATCATCCACATTGGGATGAGTGGGTAAGGATGATAAGAAAGGGGTTACATGACCACTTTTAGATATATGACAAGGTCCAACAAGAAGCTTGGTTATGCTGGTTTATCTTGGGTGAGTTTGGTTAGTACCCAAAGGCTCATATTTCTTTGATCCATGCCTTGAAAAACACTCATGTAATGAGGAAGGAGGCATGGCTGCGCTGGCTGCTCTTGGGAGAATATGGTTTGACATATTTATCTACCCATATGTCCCTATTTATTCTTTTTCATAATGTTGGAATGATGCTTGGAACCAACAAGGCCAACAGGGCTAAAGATGAGGGCATGTCAATGATAAATGTACTTCATGAAACATGGGATGAAGAAATTATTTGTGATATGGGACTTTTCCTTTGTGAGCGGAACCACTTTGTTTTATGTATCTCATGTATTGATGATGATGTTGGACATCATATGGTTGTCACTTGGTACCTCATGGTGAAAGGAAGACATATAACCATACAGTTGGAGGTCATTCTATGCATTTTTTAGAGACAACTTTGGAACCAAACATGCATGACACATTGCAGAAAATGGAGGAGGCATTCCTTATGTGGATTCCATTTGGAGGGAAATAGATGGCTTTGCATCTACTTTTGCAGTTTCTTGAGGACAAACAACATTTTTCCAGGGAGGACTATAATATTCCCAAATTTTCACATAATATTTGGAATATTAGAGTTCTTAATTTTCTTAATGAATTAAGTAAATAAAAGGGTGGAGGGACCCATAATCCTCAATATGAATAAATATCCACTTTTTATATGTGAATGTGGATTGATTAATCCTAGATATACATAATGGGGTAGTGGAGCAACTACTAATGTGAATGGAGTTGAGATCTTGTCTCATTAATGAGATAGATCATGGAGGTTGAAGCATTCAACTGAGATCATGGAAGGCATCTAATGTAAGATCATAGAGCATTCATGATGAAGAGATGGAGGAAATAGTGCAATTAATGCACACATGATGGAGAGGGTGTACATTGCATGTAGACATGATGGAGATCATGAAGTGACAACGCAGTCAACATGGAGACCTATGTCCGCATGTACAACGCAATTATGAGGTGGTCCAAGGCATGAGAAGGTTCACAAACTATATAATGAAGATGAAGACAACATAGAAGGCATGTTTTATATTATTATTGATGTATGATCTACTTAGATCTGGATTTGTCTTTTGACATTCCATGCAATCTTATGATGTTTAGCTAAGTCGCTGTGCTTTTTAGCACAGGGTGTTCCCGAGTGGGAATCCCACCTCTTTCATTGATTATCTCTTGAAAGAGTATTTTCCTTCATTCATCATCAGGAATTGGTGCCATATTGTTCCTACTTTCTGCGGAACATCCATATTCAGAAATTACACATTTCTGAAGATTAGTTTCAGAGGAGGAGGTTGTACTTCAATATTTCAGTTGAGGAACCAGTGAAGGATTCATTCTATCACATTTAGCTTCAAGATCAGCCTTCCAGCACTTCAGATCTATATCAAGCATCAGGAAAACTATTATTCATCTCCTAGCAGCAAAATTCCCATCAGGAATTGCACAATCCATTCTTGTAGATGCAAGGGTGAAGTGAAGTTACTAGCATTTCAGCTAGTAATCCAGTGGAGGACCATTCATTCACATTGTATACATTATTTCGATCAGTCTTGATCTTCATAGCCATATTTTGCAATAGGCTAGTGAGCATCCTTCCTTTACAATGCAGTTTCTATGAGCATTTGTGTAGCAGTAGCTGCAATCTTCAGATAAGGATTGAGGAGCTAGATCTTGAGCTTCTAGCTTGATGATTTAGTGAAGGGATCAACCCTTCAAGCTTAGATCTGATCTTGTGACATATTTCAGCCATCTATTTGTCAGATCTAGCTTTAGATATGCATAACCCAATAGACCAGGGATCAAACCCCAAGAGGGTAAATTTCCAATCTCATAGATCTGGAATTTCCTTTCTAGGTTATCTTGGGTTGCCATCATAGAGCCCAGATCAAGAATCTTGTCACCATCAGAGCTCTAGATTTCCATAGAGCCAGATTTCCATTTTTATTCTGTAGTCATATATTCATTATCTATTGAAGGGAAAATGTAGTATTTTGTTCCAGTAGCTCAGCAGTTACGCAGTGCCTACTTTGGCATCTTTTCAAGGTCATTCTAGGCCATATATTTGCCTGATTACCTCATATTTTGTACACTTTTGTAACTGAATATTTTCCTATGAATAAAATGGCTTAGCTATTCTGTCTATATTTGTGTTGATCATAAAATTACATATACATTTTATATGTTACAAATATTATGTTTGTGTATCAATGCATTATTCCATTTTGGGATATTACATGACATATCCTATGCCTATGTGTTTTGTATTGTGTAAAACTTGGCATGGTACTCTCATGATGTGTATTAATAGTGCTTACTTGTATTAGGCTGATGTGACATTACACATTTCTATCAGTATGTCTTTACTCCATGATGCACATGAGGAGGTGAAAAGGCAGCAAGCTCTCTTGTTTCTTTGGTTTCTTTTGGGGGAGTTTGGCTTGTCCATCTTACATGGAGGAGATGGAGGATGGCTGCAAAAGGCCTTACTATGGTGGTTACTATTGGGAGAATATGGTTTGACATATTTATCTACCCATATGTCCCTATCTCTTCTTTTGCATAATTTTGGAATGATGCTTGGAACCAACAAGGCCAACAGGGATAAAGATGAGGGCATGCCAATGCTCAATTTACTTCATGAAACATGGGATGAAGAAATGTTTTATGATATGGGACTTTTCCTTTGTGGGAAGAACCAATTTATTTTATATATCTCATGTATTGATGATGATGTTGGAAATCATATGGTTTTCACTTGGTACTTCTTAGGGAAAGGAAGACATGTAACTACATAGTTGGAGATCATTCTATGCATTCTTAAGAGACAACTTTGGAACCAAACATGCATAGCACATTGCAGCAAATAGAGGAGGCCTTCCTTATGTGGATGCCATTTGGAGGGGAATAGATGGATTTTCATCTACTTTTTCAGTTGCTTGAGGACAAGTAACATTTTTCCAGGGAGGACTGTAATATTCCAAAATTTTCACATGATATTTGGAATATTAGAGTTCTTAATTTTCTTAATGAATTAAGTAAATAAAAGGGTGGAGGGACCCATAATCCTCAAGATGAATAAAGATCCAATTTTTATGTGTGAATTCAGATTAATTAAGCATAGATCTACATAATGGAGCAGTGGAACAACTAATAATGTGAATGGAGTGGAGATCATGTCTCATTAATGAGATCATGGAGGTTGAAGTAGTCAACTGAGATCATGGAAGGAATCTAATGAAAGATCATAGAGCATTCATGATGAAGTGATGGAGGAAGTAGTGCATTTAATGCACACATGATGGAGAGGGTGCACATTGCATGTAGACATGATGGAGGACTTGGAGAGATAGCGCAGTCGACCATGGAGGATTGTGTCCACATAAACAACGCAATTAGAGGTAGGCCAGGGATTGGGAAGGCTCACTTTATATATAAAGGAGATGAAGACAACATTGGAGGGATGCTTGAGTTTATGATTTGAGGATCTGTTTAGATCTAGATTTTTCAGATGACATCTCCATGCATTCTTATGTTGTTTAGCTAAGTCTGCAGTGTTGTTTAGCACATGGTGTTCTCGAACAGGAATCCCACCTCTTTCCTTAAGTGATCTCTAAGGAAGAGGGTTTTACTTCATTCATCATCAAGCATTGGTGCCACATTATTTCCATTCTCTGCAAAGCACCTACCTTCAAGAATTACCCAATTTCTAAAGATTAGTTTGGGAGGTGGAGGTTGTCTTTAGTATTTCAACTGGAGAACTGGTGAATGATTATTCCTATCACCTTGGGCTTCAAGATAAGCATTCCCAGGGCTTCATTTCAGATCTAGCATCAGGTCAAAATTTATTGGCCTCCTATCAGCAGCAATATCATCAAGGATTGCACAGTGTATCATTGCAGATCCACAAGAGGAAGGAAGTTACTAGTATTTCAGCTAGTAATCATGTGAGGGATCATCCCCTCACCTTGCCATCACCATTTCCATCAACCTGAAACTTATTGAAGCACATTTCAAGATGCATAGAGCCTCTCCCTCTTGTACAACACAATTTCTATAGCAGTTGCATATTCAGTTGCTGCAACTTGAAAGAGGAAGAAGAGAAGACAAGATCTCAAGCTCCTAGATTGTAGATCTGAAGGAGGGATCAGCCCTCAAAGCTCAGATCTATTTTTATAACATATTTCAGCCATCTCTGGATTAGATCTAGCTCAGATATGCATAAACCAGCAGTGAAAGGATAAATCCATAGGAGGGTGATTTTCCAAGGTTGTAGATCTCGAAAATCCTTTCTGGGTTATCTTGGGTTCCCATCACATTGGCAAGATCTTGAATCTTGGCATCATCAGAGCTCCTGAGCTCCATAGATCTAAATTTAATTTTGTAGCAGCTTCATGTACATTAGCAACAGAAGGGACTGTGCATTATTGCTTCCTGTAGCTCACCAGTTACGCAGTGCTAGTTGTAGCATGTTTGCAGGGTGATTCTAGGCCATCTCTTGGCTAGATTCCCTCATATTTTGTACATTGTGTAATTGAATCCTCTCCACATAATAAAAAGGCTCAGCTTCTCTGTATATTCTAATGTTGTCTTTAGATTTATTGTTTACTTAGTTGCAGTTCTTATATTGTGTTTCAGTATTACTGCATTCTCCCTTTTGGGATATTACACATATCTTGACACCAAACCTACCCGACAGTGCCTCCATCCAGTCAATCCTATGAAGGCTGTTGAGATTAAGAGTGAATTTGAAAAAATTCTTTGGGCTAGTTTAATATACATCATTCCTTTAAATAATTGGGTATTGAACATTGTCCATGTTATGAAGAAACATGGCACGATCTGAGGATGTGTCAATTACAAGGATGTGAATCGTGCTTGTCCCAGGGAAAACTATATGACCCCATTTATTGACCATATTGTTGATTACTACATTGGTTGTGAGATTTATTCATTCATGGGTGCATTATCAGGCTATAATAAAATCAACATTCTTTCGATGGACCAACCTAAGACTACATTTATTTGTCCCCAGGGTATATTTTCCTATCACAAGCTCCCATTCGACTTAAATAATGTTGGGACCATGTTTCAATGTGTGATGTATTACGATTTTCATGACATTAAACACACCGTGCAAACATATATTCTAGATAATGTCCTTGATTATTCTAAACATCAGGTTGATCACCTGATGCATCTTTGGACTATTTTCCTCCGTTGTAGACACTATAACATTCGAATCAACCCGCAGAAATGTGTGTTCTGCGTTGGTTTTGGTCAACTCCTATTTTTTTTCATTTTAAAATACGGAATTATTATTTATCCTCTGAAATTTTAGGCAATCATCGACTTACCTGCACCTTCTTCTCTCATTCCGTTACAAAGACTCCAAGGGAAATCTAATTTCTTGTGGAGGTTCATTCCTAATTATGCTGACTTGACCAAAGGATTCACTCGCTTACTAAATAAATGGGTACCCTTCCATTTGGACGACACTGCTTCGAAATCGTTTGATGCCCTGAAAGATTTACTAGTTTGGGAATCTCTTATATACCCCCTAATTATCAATGCGACTATTTCTTGTGCCTAGATGCTACAATTTTTAATATAGCAATGGTATTAGTCCAAGAAGACGATATTGGGATTGAACATCCCATTTATTATTTGAGTATAAACCTCAATGATACAAAAACCATATATACTCATGTAGAAAAGTTGGCTTTGGTAGCTGTTCAAGCTGTCCAAATGTTTCTCCATTACATCTTGCTTCAGAAAATTATGGTCGTTTCAGATTGAAACACTATGACCTATATATAGTCATGTCAATTGCTGGGGGGGAAGTACTATAAGTGGATCATTATTCTCCAAGATTTTGACCTGGAGTTCATTAAATCCGAGTTAAAGAAATCTCTAGTTTTCGTCGAGCTTATGTGTGACCTTCCTTCCCCTAATTTGAATCTAGTTCTGAAGATTTTATCCCTGAAGAGTCCTTGTTTCTGATTTCTTCATATGACCTATGGTATGGAGATTCTATGATATATCTCCATATATAGACTTTCCGACCCAATACCTCTCACTCCAAGAAATGACGTATTCGATACCAATCCCGAAATTACGTTATTATCGGCGACATCCTTTACTGTCGTGGTATTGATAAAATTTTCTGGAGGTGCCTCACCCTTGAGGAAGTCGATAAATTCATTAACGAATTCCATTAAAGGGAATGTGGATGACATCTATTTGGTTATGCTACCACGTAGAAGATATTACACGCTGGTTACTTTTGGCCCACTATATTTTGCGACTGCATCCTCATTGTCCAAAAGTGTCATGCATGCTAGATCTACGATCATAAGATCCATGCTCCTACTACTCCATTGAATCTTGTTGTCGTTGTTGGTCCTTTTGTAAAATGGGGCATTTAATTTATGACATGTAACCCTCACTCGGCCAGGGGGGGGGGGGAGCGCATGGTTATATTATTGTCGTTGTTTACTACTTTACTAAGTTGGCCGAGGAGATGCCTACATATAACAACACCGACAAAATGACTATATACTTTTTCTTAAACTACATTATTTCTAGGTTTGATGTACCACAAGCGATAGTTTCAGATCATGAAAAGCATTTTCAGAATCATATGATTTCTAAACTAGCTAATAAGCTAGGAATTTCACATGAAAATTCCACTCCCTACTATCCACAGGATAATGGACAAGTTTAGGTTCTTAATAAAGTTCTTAAAACTATGCTTCAATGTATGATAGGGGTTCATAAATTGGGTTGGAACTTGCTTCTTTACTCTTCCTTGTGGGAATTCTAAACCTCGGTTAGGAATGCTACTAGATTCACACCATTTTAGTTGGCCTATGGTCTGGAAGCGATCCTCCCCATTGAATGTGAGATTCCATCTTTGATACTAGTTGTCGAACTTCTTCCTGCCACTTCCCTAGAGGAGGAGCATCTTTTACATATGAATTGTTTGGATGAAACTCGACGCGATGCTTCTTTAGGAAATTATTCTCATAAAATACGCCTCAAGGCACAATATGACAAAAGCGTCAAGCCTCAAGTATTGTAGGAAGGAGACCTAGTTCTCTTATATGACTAGGAGGTCAATAAGTTAGGTCTAGGAAAGTTCCAACCTATGTGGCTAGGTTTGTACATTTTCAAGTGAGTCCTTGAAAAAGGGACCGATGAGTTAGTATATTTTGATGGAGTTCCATTGGCATAGCCTAGAAATGGGTTGTACCTCAAAAAATACTATGCTTGATCCCATGCGTAGTAAATTGTGTACATACTTTCTATAGGTGTGTTTGAGTGTGTTTGCAGTGTGTCTTTTCAATTTTTCCAATGGTTTTTATTGATCCCGTTTATGTTTGGTTTGCAAATTTCGAAATCTCTTGAACCATACATTGGTTATACTAATGGTGCTAGTCGTAGTACTTAGTACGTATCTTCTGCGGCATGGGCTATCTTTGCTCCAAATAGCGAGCTAGTGGATATGCAAGGGATTTGCATTGGTCGCTCTACTAACAAAATCATTGAGTATAGAATAGTGTTTGAGCAACTATATGATTATATTTCACATGGTATCCTCCATTTAGTCATTAGACTCGGCTCAAAACTCGTAGTAATACAAATTTCTAATGTTTATTCAGTTATAAATCCCGCCATCCTTCACACGGTTTCAAGAGTGCAACTTCTAGAAATACATTTTGATTTCATACAATATGAACATATTTCTAGAAATATAAACACATTAGCATATTCCCTAGCTAATAAAGTATTAGATACACATTTTCAATGAATATAAATAAGTTTCAATTCACATTACATCATATTGAAAGCATAATAGAAAATAGGAAACACTAAAAACATGTATATATATAAATTTTGGTTTTACAAAAACTTGTGCTC
Source organism: Pinus albicaulis (assembly GCA_034641835.2). Lineage (NCBI taxonomy): Eukaryota > Viridiplantae > Streptophyta > Pinopsida > Pinales > Pinaceae > Pinus > Pinus albicaulis. The sequence continues at coordinate 45,357 of JAXQQM020077276.1, read as the reverse complement.
TGAGATACATATGTCTACTTTACCCATGTGAAAAACTAAATGCAAATATTTAAGTAGAATAATAAATGGTGCTCATGATAAAATGGCACTACACGATCCATCTTGCACAGTAATAGACCAATACGGCTAGGCACTCTGATAGTGTGCCGCTGAAGTCGCTTGAGAACCTGATCAACCATGGTCTCACCAATCCCACGTGTAACTCCCTCCATGTGGTACTCCACCTATAATAGGATCTCAGCTACCTCATCATCATGTAGTGCATCTTGTCCTACTGTAGTGGCCTATACTGGAATCACTAACTCCTCATGTGGTTGTCCCTCTGCACGACAGAGATATGAATTACCCACTAGTCAAAATGGTCCAATATCTACATGAAACATCAATATTTTAGTCTCGTAAACATAAAAAAAACACAAAAAAATTGCAAAACTTTCAAAAACTTAATGGTGGAAATATTTTTTACCTTAAGCATCCCATTGCTCACCCTCAGGAAACATGAGCTTGAGATCATCACAGAAATGTTAAACATACACATGGAGAAGACAACCAAAATAGGATAAACATAAATTATTTTACTATTAGCTATGATACACATTTATACACTTCCTTTTGACCCTTGGCATTCACATACCAAGTGGTCTCTTGGAATTCATTTGATCGTTTACATTCCACACCAACCCTTAGAGGATTAGGTCTCCAACATTCCCCCCTTAATTTGAAGGGGTATGTATGAGTACAAGAAGAGAGTTGTAATAAAAAATGTGCAAAAATACATGGCAACACTAGGTTGAATTTGCTCTCTAAAATGTTGGCATAAGGAGGTGGTTTAAGGATGAATGCCAACGCTGGAATGCTTAGTGAAGTTCTTAGAAATCTTCGAAATATGGAAAGAAGCTAAAGTCTTCTGCTAGAGGAAGTGATCCTAATGATTTGAAGAGGGAGACCTTAAACTTGGAAAAGGTAGGTCTACAACCTGCATAAAAAGGGGGAACCTCAACATGAAAAGAGAGGTCTCAACCTATGGTGGTTTAAGGATGACCACCAACTCTAGAACACTTAATGAAATTCCTAAAACTCTTCCAAAACTGGAAAAAATTTGAAGTCTTATGCTAAAGGAAGTGTACCAAATTCTTTGAAGATGGAGAAGCTAAACTCTGCATAGATGGTTTAAGGTTTACCACCAATTAATGGCATGATCAAGGGCATCTATGTCTCTAGCTACAACTTTGAATCTGGTATGGTAGGTTGTGGCTCAGGCTCACTTGATGAGACTTTGAAACTTATAGATGACCATCACTTCCCTCCTTTCCAGATACAAGGTGAGATGATGGAGAAAAATCAACTGCAATAATTTTTAATACTATAGAATAAATTCTTACATATGACTGAAATATCTTCTTGGTTCTTGAATCCCAATTCTAAGAAGAAATCCATCCAAGATGAATATTCGTTCTTGCAGGAGACTTGTTTTTGAAGCATATGTTTTAAGAATGAGTGGTTTTATGTCAGTTCTTACATGGATGAAGATAAAAACAATGATATTTCATATGGCCAACTTGATCACAATGTTGGAATATAACAATATGTTGTGGTTGTCGTTGAAGAGGAGCAGAATATGGAATAGTTGAAGGTGAACTATCATGAATAAATCCAACACTCTGAAACTAGATGGGCTTTGAGTAATATGCAATATGAAAGGACACATACTTGTCATATCCAAGACCATTTTTGTGCTTATTATTGAAAACCTCTTTCCAAGTTCTGATGATGGGCTTGGGAAGTGCAGGCTAAATTTTTGCATCTGCATGAAAATCTACTGCTAAAATGGGAACACGATGGGAGTCAACCTCAATTTTATTGATTTGAATACTTGTTGGTTGTTGATGGGTGTCATGATGGTTATGATATTGTAACTCATCTCTATGTAACTATGATTCAAGTTGCAGAAACTCTATCTTTTCATGTGCATTTTGCAAATAGGTTCGAATATCCAATAGAGTTTCCATACTGATTTGGATTGTGTTATCAATAATAGATTGTATCCGAGTTTTTAAAAACTGTAATACTTCATTAATTCTATCCATTTTATCTAGGTCAAGTAAATGAAATATTCTGGAACCAATTCCTAGCTCTTCAAATGTGTTTTGCAAGTTCATATGCTCCAAGAGGCTGACTAGCCAAAGAAATTCCAATATACAATACCGAATACTAATCTCAAAACTAAATACAAGAAAGAGGTGTTCTAGGAAACGATTTTAATATTAGTGGGTGATATCTCTAAAATAGAAATGGAACTAATGACCTTTTAAAAAAATGTAATATTTTATACCAAAATTTTATTCAACTAAACAAAAAATCTTCTGGTGTTGCTATAAGGAATCCATCAGAAATTGCATATACCAAGTGCTAAGAGGGATAAAATTTTTGTATATATGAAAATGCAGAAAGTAGCTCTCTTTTATTTTTAGTGTGGAAAAAATTGGGGAATATTATCGGTATCGACACAAGAAACTATCCTCCAAAGCTGTACACTTCCCAATTCCAAACCTGCACGCAAGTTCACTTTTTTTTTCTCTCTTCTACTTTCGAGGTTGAAGCACCACCCTCATGGTTGAATTAAAGAAATATTTGATATTCTGTTGCATTTTTTGAACTGCACTCTATGTATGCAGAAGCACCAATTTTCTTCTTCAACTCTTCCCCTTGAGAAATTATTATAGGCTTCACATACCAGAAAATACGAGCAATACTTCTCCTCGTGGTATGAGTGAGTAATTTTTTCCCCATTGTTAAGTTGTATAGCACTTAACACATACTCAGGATCATCAGAAGAAACACCAGCATTAGCAACAATAGGCATGGAGGAGGAAGTGAATTATATGAGCTCTGAAGTAGTGGAAAGTAATCCATATAGTAGACTTATGGCATTGAAGAGAATGGGTATTGTGAATAATTCTGAGTGGATCCGAGAATTCTCAATTTCCATTGTTGGTATTGGTGGTGTAGGAAGTGTAGACTCACTATCATTTTTAAAACCATTTTCCACCATGGTAAAGCACAGTTGGAAGGCATGGAAGACCATGTTCTTGTTATTTTTCAGGGAGGCACAAGTTCTGAGACGCTTGTATGCGACTGTGCATGTGTTAAATTATAGTTCTTCTACTTGGATGCACGTTGTTGGCTAGAGGGGTCCTGACCCAGGTTCTGAACAAAAGTCCAAAAACCCATGGCTTCATCTAAAAGAGTACCAATTTTTTTCACTACTACTGCTATATTGTTGGTGGTGGCCATGACCTCTGCTGCACGCTGCTCTTGGACCTCCAGTGGTGTCTCTGGTTGGAGCTTCATCTGTAGCTCGACGATCTATTGCTCAAACTCTGCTCAAATGGTATGGATCTCTGTGAATGATGCTTTTAGCGTAGCGACCAGGATTTCCAACTTTTTTGTTGGCACGACTGATGCAGAGACAGTGACATATGATAGGTCACTGCACACTCGGTCAATCATAACTTCTAATGCCGCACATCGATCCTCAGCTTCTCGGCATGCCTCCTATGCATCCTACTACTTCTTCTGTAGCAGTGATGCTTGCTGCTAAGACTCAGTGGCTACTTGTAAGGCATGGGCCTCCCGACACTACAACTCATTCATGATCATGGTGTGGTTGGTGTGGATATTTCCTCCAGGCAGAATTGCCAGATCGATGCTAACCTCTCCATATGTGTGCACATTAGCACACACGAGATGCGACTGGACTGTAATTGGCTAGTCCTAGAACCTGAATCATTCAGTTGCCTAAGGGGGATGGAAGCACTGTGCTGAAAGGCTGCGCACTTGTCTGTTTGAGGTTGGATGTTGGCACACTCACTTGTTGCAGGCTCGCTTGCTTCACGCTCTCTTGAATCATGCTTGCTTGAATTTTTAGCTCCTGGATGCTCGACTATACTCCTTCAAGGACTAACATGTACTGCGCTTCCATGTCATTCCAGATGTCCTCTATGGCAGACTTGACCATGTTCTCAATTTCTGTGAAGTCATCCTTGGCGAGGGTGAGGTCCTCAGTTCTTGCCAACTTGGAACCCTTCCTCTTCTTGCATGGACCCACAGTGGCTTGAGAACCTCTCTTAGTGCCTTTGGTTGTCTGCATCGCAGGGCACTCGATACCATCACCATCCTTATCTTTTCCTTCCTTCTCTAAATCAATTGTTTACCCCGTCGTAGTAGGCTGAGGTTTTACCTCTATTTCCTTGCCTTTCTGCTATGTATCCTTGGTTGTTTGCGGCTTGGTCAGATTCTTCAGCACCAACGACGAGTCACCCCCAGTGGTGCTCGGCTCTAACCAGGTAGGTGGCCATTCTGTTGTGGTGTACACTAGGTCGTCCTTTGACTAGGTATGGCAGTTCATACCAAACGCATTCCACAATGCCATTCACACGGATATGCATGTTGTGAAATGTGGCTTTGAATTCTGAAATCATCTTATATTACTCGTAAAGGGTTGGCGAAAACCTTAGCTTTCACTGAATGGAATAGAAGAGTGCAGAGTCGATCAACACCCAAAAAATATTGTTCTCTGTGACTCTGGATGGGATCTTCGAGTTCCATAAGGTTGCGTAGCGCACGAATTCATAGAAGTCTGGCTCAATATCAAGGAACTGCGTATCTTGAGGTGTCTTACATCTGATGAGTGCAATAAGGAGCAAGCACAAGGCATAGTAGAAGTGCTTCCCTTCTTCCTAGAATTCACACATGTTGGCCAAGAATTTGGTACAGAGGTATTGGGACCAACTAAATTGTATGCCCTTCTCGCATAACCCTTCTAGCGCAATGACATGGGCGGGTAATTCCTTTGGCCAGAACTTCCACATCACCTTGCACGTGAGGATCAATGTGCCCATATGGACTTCAAGATCATTGATTTCATGTACAAAGAAGTAATGAGTATTGCGCGAGACCTTGTGCTTTTATTTGACATCCTCAGCCACTTTGCGCTCTTGGATTTTCCCTCCAAAATTCATCGTAGGGTCTTTCGCCTCGTTGAGAAAACTAGTGATCCAATGGATTGGCACAACATCGATCGGAATTGGCCCCCCTAGCCATAGGAAGTCATTATGAATGAGGGTGAGCAGTTGGCGCACACATATATCATTGATTGGGATATGCCCAAAGTGTGGAATGTGTAGGAGGTTGAGTAACCCCGATTTCTGCAGGCACAGTGCCCAGACTTTGGCTCAACTCACACTACCCCACCGTCATATGGGATGTTCTCCAAGTACATGGTGGGTGCAAGCTCTTGGAATTTCTCTTGGTCTACCAAGTACCAGTCCTCCATCTTTAGTAGCGGGATCTTCATGAACATATAACCTTCAACAGGTATGTTTTCTGGGAGAAGTGACATATTGATGTATGACCACACCTTATCTAACTCCTTCAGGACCTTAAATAAGGATTTGCACAGTGCTACATATGCAAGAAACCTAGAGATGTGGTCAACTACTTCTACGACGTCCTCCTCCATGATGGTTTTAGGCAATTCTGCCATAGGTTTCTTCTGGCACTCTGAAAAATTTGAGCAGGGCTTTGGGGTCTTCTACCGGGATGACTTCTAGGACCCCGAGGACTTCCCCTTCTTATTTTGGACCGGCATAGGGGTCTCAAAAGCCTGTGCAAGGGTCTATTTAGCTAGCGTCGCATAAGGGCTGGGCTTTGTGGAAGTCATGCTTGGGGGAATCAGGTGACCCAAACCTTGGCGACGCAGCTCCTCCTCAAATATCAGATCAAGGCCAGACATAAGCTTCAAACAATACTCAGAGAGCAGAGACAAAAAAATGTAGAGATAGCATAGAAAGAAAAGGGAACTAATGCGACCCCTTTGGTCATATTTATAGCATATGCATGTCTTAAATGATCTTCTGCTCATTAATGTAGCCCCATAAATGCTAAAACGACTCCAAATATGGCATACTATCCTCATTAAATGAAATTGAGTTGCTCCCCCAAATGGTAAGAACGTTGTATTGTCCATATTTACTGTTCCAATGGCTATATTCTGTCACCTTTGTGATCCATTCCACCTTCTCGCGCAACTGCTATGCACGCATCACACCTATCTGTGCATCTTCCATCCCTGTTGCGCAGACCCATACTTCCCACCATATAGTCATTTGGTTCGCGCAGGGAGAGGTTTATCCTTGTATGGTTTCAATTGACTTCCATTAATGTACCTAGGAAGGTCTTCTCCGCTTAATGTGGCTAGGCATACTGCACCTCCGTGTGTTATTTCCTTGACAATATATGGTCTGAGCCATTGCATTTTGAACTTCCCAGGGTGGCGCACAAACTTGTTGTCATACCAAAAAACCAGATCCTCCTCTTTAAATACCTTTTGTCTAATGTTCCTATCATGCAAAGCCTTTTCATGCGCATTTTGCACCTTCTGATGGAAACTTGCAATGAACCAGTATTCTTCCAGTGCAACCAAATGTGACAATTTTTATTCCATAATATCCTACTCTGCCATATTAGCTAATGCTGCAATGTGCAAACTTGGGAAAATATACTCCATAGGCATAACAACTTCCTGCCCATACACCATTCTGAATGGTGTCTTTCCTATCAGCTTCTTGCATGTGGTTTTGTATCCCCAAAGGACCACATGTATGTGAAAATCCCAATAATTACCATTAGCATTGAAAATATTAGTGAGAAAAATCTCCAGTATCTTATTAAAATCTTCCACTGCACCAGTCGCCTGTGGGTGATACAGAGTAGTCTTATGATGATGAATCTGGAATTATTTCGTCAAAGCTTCAATAATTTCATTCACAAAGTGTGTACCTGATTTCTCATAAAAATATTAGGGCACCCAAACTGAGTCAAGATATTATAAAAAATGAATTGTGCAACTGTGTCTGCACTACAATCCTTCACAGGCTTAGCCTCAGGCCATCTAGTCACATAATCCATCACAGTGATTATGTAGCATGAAATTTTCTTCTTTCCTGGAGGGTTGATGGGTCTGACAAAATCAATGACCCATTTGTCAAAAGCTTGCAAATCCATTTGTGGGTGCAAGCGTATCTCATCTCTGCGTGACTTTTTCCCCATCCTTTGGCATACATCACAAGCACAACAATATGCATGTGCGTCACTATGCACCATTGGCCACCATAAATCAACTCGTAAAATAATTTTCACAGTTGATTTCCCTGCAACAACTCCTCCATAAGCCTTAGATAATATATCCTGTCTCTTGAATTCCAACACATACCTTCTTAGGACTTCATCTGCACCCATTTTGTACAATTGACTGAAAATTAGAGTAAATTCAGCTGCGCACGTGAATATCTCTTTCTTCTGTTGCAACGTATATTTCGTGGGCGCACTACCAGTTGTCAGAAAATGAATAATGTTTGCTAAATGATCGTAAAATAATTTAATGGAAAATAGTTGTGCATCTGGTAAGCCATCTTCCAAGCTAGTTGGCTCTTCTTCACATTCAATGCAAGATAGATGATTTGGCCCAACATTCAATCTTCCATATTTAACAATTACTTCAAATTCATAGTCCTGAAATAACAACAACCATATACAGATATTCCCCCCCAACAAAGGCCTGTTGGTCAAGTACTTCAGAGCAGAGTGGTCAATAAACATATTAAAGTGACCTACCAATAGATAGTGGCGAAATTTCTGCAGCGTGTAGAACATATCTAATCCTTCCCTCTCTGTGGTTGAGTAGTTACACTCTGCACTCGACAATTTCCTACTTGCAAATGAAATAGGGTGGTCAATCTCCCTGGCTCTTGGTTGTGCTAAAATATCTCCCAACACGATGCAGGGGGCATCGACGTGTACATGGAATACCTTCATCTAGTATGGAAAGACCAATATGGGCGCAGTGACCATCTTCTCCTTAAGCAATTCAAAGCTCTTTTGGCAATCTGAATCCTAGAAAAATGAGGCACCTTCTTTAGCAACTTCTCCCTGGACGCAATGATCAGTGTGTAGCCTTGAATGAACTTTCGGTAATACCCTGTATGCCCCAAAATTGAGCGCAGTTGTTTCACATTTGTAGGAACTTCTAGGTTAACAATAGCAATAGCCTTTGCAGTATCCACCATCAATCCTTGCTGACATACAATATTACCTAGAAATATCCCGAATGGGACATAGAATATACACTTTTTCAGATTGAGTGAGATCTGATACTTTCGACAAGTATCCAACATCAGTCACAGGCTTGCCACATGTTTCTTTAGTAACCCAAATATAGTCCAGTCATCAAAGTATACTTCTAAGAATTTATGGATGTATTCTTTGAACGCAGCTACTACCATGCACAAGAATATAGCCGACGCATTCTTTAGGCGGAATGGCATGACTATGTACTGAAAGGATCCCCATTATGTCCCAAAGGTTGTCTTGCTTCTATCTTCAGACACAATTCTTATCTAGTGGTATCCTAAGAAACCATCCATGAATGAGTAGGCCTCGTGTCCTCCTACATTTTCCAGGATTTCATCATAGAATGGGGTCGAGAATGGATCACATATGAAAGAATTATTCAATTTGCATAGATCCACGAAAATCCTTATTTCTTTCTCTATTTTCTTATCCTGCACCACCATAGGGCTCACCCAATCTGATTCTTCCATAGGTTCTAAGATTCTGACAACAACCATTTTCTCCAAATCCTCTTTGAATTTCTACTTATATTTGGGATTCAGCCTATATGGGCGCTGCTACACAGGTCGTGCATCTGGTTTCAAGGTGATATTTAGTACCCCAAGATCTCCTACTATCCCCTTCAGCTCAGAAAATTGAGCAGGAAATAGGTCCTGATATTAATTCAATAGTTCAGCGACCTTTCCCATCGCATCATCATCCCAGTAATCCTCTATCTTCACTAATTTCGGTTGTTCCTCTGAGCCAATATTTACTTGTTGAATCCTTAAAGGCTTAGTTACATCTAGTGACTCAATCGTAGGTCCATCAATTGTGTGTTGTCCTTCAGATTCCAGGATCGTAATGTTCCTTGGATCTTCCTCATTATCTTCAACTGATAAATTTCAACAGTTAACGATTTCCTTCATCTCTGTATCCCGTGCTAGCAAGGCGAACTCAACCTTCAGTTTTGTGGTGTCAAATATGAGCCCCTAAATATCCTATAGTGCATCATCCAAAAATTCAAACCGTCTTTCAAAATTAAATGTGAAGATAAAATTTTCTGTCAACATAGTCCATTCATTGGTTCCTTGTCGCAGCTGATTGGTTTCGAGGTACCAGTTTTTAGGCACCTTCCCCAAAGTGTGGATGAATATGTGCACCCCTTCTGGCCTTAGTTATGTGCCCCATGCTTCAGTCCATCTCGCCAAATTTTTTCATGGATCAAATTTTCCGGAATAGGTCTCTCCCCTTCAGGTATTTGGATGCTCAAATCACAGATGCATCATGCGGGTGCATTCTTCCCAGTTAGCTAAGTTTCCCTTGTGTGTCTCCCACAATGTGCTAGGGTTGAGTGCAATGCTATATCAAGTGCATGGAACCTTTGTTCTTCTGGAATAACTTTTACAAGTTCTTCTAAAAACAGGTTAATATTAGTCAAACCATCATAATAAGGCAATTCTTGTACCTATGAGGATATGCACCGAAGAGATTTTGTCACTTGATTACAGCGCAACGCCGATACTTCATGCTATCGATTCTGCCACTTTTCTAGTTCCTCATCTGAATCTAAAAAGCAAGAGATATCCTTTTTCCAATTAATTCTTCCAACGGATATTGGGTTGATCCAATCTTCATCTCACGCAGTTAACTTATAGATTTTATTGACATCATCATCAACACACACTGACTCTGTATATCTTTCTCCTTCTGAAGTATCTCGGGGGACTATAACCTTGGTTCCATTATTCTCAAATAACATACTTCTGCACATAAGATTGATGATTCCACCCATATTGGTAGCCCAATATAAACCCAACAATGCAGGATAGGGACCAGTAATGTGTAATCAATTTAGCGTCCTAAATTGCTAACATAAATTATCAACCAGGGCTAGTAAACTGATGAAGTGTGGTGCACTATATGTGCTTAAGTGACCTCTTCCTTACTTCGTTATATGTGTTTTTCGTATTGTTTTTATGTAATCTACCTCGGGAGTGCTCTAACTGAATTAACATGCAACTAGTCTATGGAATTCTACAGTCTGTTTGTCCATCATGATTGGTATTTTGGAAGAGTTCATTCTTTTGGAAGAGTTTTTAGAACAATCCTGACTGTGTAATTGAGTGCAAATGCAAGCATAAAGACTGAAAGCAATGAAAAACTAAGATATCATAGCCATCTCCCACTCGTCATTATGATATTTTGGACAAGCGTTTAAGAGCAAGAACATCGATGGTACTTAGTGAAAACACACAACTAAAACGTTCAAGATCACAGTCATGCCTTGGACATCATAAGGATCTTTTGGAAGAGTTTCTTCTTTTGGAAGAGTGTTTAGAACAAGTGTAACTGTGATAGTGAACAAAAAGAAATTACAATTAAATCCTACAACACTATAGCCATTTCCCATTCATCATTATAATCTTTTGGAAGAGCTTCTTCTTGTGGAAGAGTTAGAATGAGTATAACTACAGTAGTTAATAAAAACAACTGCAAATTCAACTTCAGAAACGTAAAGGCAACTAAGATACTCAACATGATACAACCAAATATTTTTCATCTAATAATGATATTTTGGAAGAGCATTTTAAGAAAAAGAATGATTGTAAGATGATGAGGATCTTTTAGTTAAACAAATAATGCAAGACATGAATTAAAAGCTACTTATCTAGAAAGCATGTAGAAGCCTCCTTGGATAGCAGGGGCCCTCTGCTACCAATTTGGTCAAGTCCTTCAGCTCCTTAAAGTTGTAATCAAAACATCATCAAAGAACTGAATTTCTTTATTGAAAATCTCACAAATATACATCCCATTCCATCTTGAACTTTGTTACAAAATACTCCTATTTTCTCCTACTTCTTCATTACTTCTTCATTAACCATGATAGGAGAAAGCTTCTCCTATTTATACAAAATATGAGGAGTCATCTCATTAATGAGAGTCCATGAATCTCTCCCTCCAACTCTCGAGTTACAATCAAAATAGGAAATGATAAGACACATGTCTTTCTAGAATTTCAACACAACTTAAGAAAGGAGACACATATCCTCTTAGAGTTTCAATACAACAAGGAAATGAGACACATATCCTCTTAGAGTTTCAATACAACAAGGAAGTGAGACACATGTTCTCATGATCCCATGATCTTCTCCAACCAAATTCGAATTTGGCCTTAGAGTGCCACATAAGGGTCTTCTAGAAGTCTCCTTTTTGACCTACACATGTCACAAAACTCACAACACATATATGGATATATGAAACTATGTTAATTTTCTAGTTTCTAATTATAAATTCACTTTAAATACATAAAATAAATAACTTTGGAAAACAAGGATCCTAACCCATATATTTATGAAAAATGGTTATTTGATGTAGGGCTTTAGGTCAGATGGCTATGAAATAAGGGCTAGATGGTTATGACATAATGGAAATATGTATGAATATGGAAAACAATTTTGAGACTCAACATACCCCCCAACTGAAGTTGTTGCATGTCCTCATGCAACTATTGCAATGATTCATTTGTCCATGAGTTGATCTTTGACTCATATAAATTCGTTCCAAACTTTGCTTCTTGATATTTTCTTTTTGGCAAAGTATAATACACTTGATTGCAACCCTTTTTTTAATGGTTGGTTCTTGTGTGACAACCAATTCTTTTTGAGCAATGGTTCTTGTGTAACAATGCTTTATTTTCTTTGTTGCATCAAAGTTCATGAAAACATTTACAATCAATTACTTCGTCAATGAATTGATCATTTGCAAGGCATATAATCTTTTGGATCATGTTGCAACAATAGTTGGTTGGGAAGTATATGTGGATGGAAATGAAATGAAAATGTGTGATAGTGTATGACATGTGGATATGAAATGATGTCCCTCCCCCCAACTAAAGATATGACAATGTGAAAAAGGGAGTGAGAAATTTTTCCAAAGTTACAATTTTAGCATTCTAATGAATTACATGACTAAAAATTAGAAAACAACATACCTTCACTTACCTTAAATGTGGATGAGTTGTGTATGTGTGGTGGCTGCAAAATTCTGATCATATTATTCTTCAAGTGGCTGAACAAGAGGAGTCATGGATAAAGAGATAAGATGACTTTTTATTGCTCCTACTAAAACTTGCTGAATCTGCTCCAAAATGCTAAAAATAATAGTCTTCATGTCTTCAAAACTCATTGGCATAATTCCTACTATGTGAAAAGATGTTATGATGTCGAACATAGTAGGAAATTGTTGACTTAGTGGCCATTAATGGATGCCACTAGTCAACACGAGAACTCTCACCATTGATGACAATGAGATTCAAGATGCTCAAACACATCTTGCTAGGTACGAATGATTTTGCTGATGTCGAGTCACCTAGAAGATCTGACGAACAAGAGACATTAATGTATTCTCATTGTTTGTCAGCATGAGAACTTGCCATTAAGGCATGCAAGCCTCAAGGTGTTTTTACAAAGAACTTAGACTCAAAGGACTATGGACTCAATAGTTTGCATTGAAGCAGGGCTTATTTGCGGAATGAAAATGACAGGAAACGGAAAATGAAAATGGAAGATGGCAATGGAGAGTAGAAATGGAAAATGGGCAATAAGCATGTGAATGAGAAATGGCAATGGGCAATAAGCATGTGAATGAGCCTCTTGCTTTTATTTGTGGTTATGAATGGACAAAAAGAAATGGAAAATGGATGTGAATGTAAATGGAAAATATGAAGTGAAATGAGGTGAATGGTTTATTATGAGGTATGGATGTGATGGAGACAATAGTATCTGAAAGTTTTTCAAGTGTTTGGATCTGATTTTACATCAGCATATTTCCTCTTTGTTGCCGATCATCCTCTTATGAAACAAATTGGTCTCTTAGAGAGACACCATTCTCTTGTAGTCATTTGTCCTTCCTCCTGGAACCTGCAAAAAAAACTAATACTTCTTTTGCAATGGAATGTAAGATTATCAAAGGAGAGAGGTGATCAATCTCTCTAGTTATGATATTTACACACAAAACTAAGAATTTGTATTAATGAAACAAGTTCTCAAAGGAAAAATCAAAAGAATTTATACTTGTTTTGGAATTAGTGCCTCAAGTTGAATGTTGCTTCTTTTCAGCAATTTTTCCATTTCAAACTTTAATGATGGATTTCTCACTGTATAGATCTTGTTGAGACCTTTCCAACGATACTTGAATCATCAAAATCTGATTTTGTATGAGAAAGTTAGGCTGATTTGAACAATGAGGTTTTTCAGCTGCGGAATTGGACTTTAGCTGCAGAATGTCGACGGTTCTGTAGCTAAAAATCTTGAATAAAAAGTTAGCCATTCATCTTTCATCATCAGTCCAAAATTTAATCAATACCTTCAGAAAAGTGAGCAAATAACTTATTCATTTCATTGATTCAAAATTATTGATTTTTTTATTTTATTTATTTTATTTTATTTTTATTTTTTTTACAACAAAAGAGAAATGCAATTTTTTTTTTTTTTTTTAAAATAATCAAAACAGAATTGAAAAAGAGAATTGCAAATTTTTATTATTATTATTATTTTTTATTTAAATATTATATATGTTACATTTAAAAAAAATATATATACATATATAATTTAAACAAAACAATTTATTAAAAAAAAAAAAAAAAAAAACGAACTCCAATGTAAACCACCACCTGCCAATAAACTGCTCTAGACCAAAAACCAGTGATACGCTTCTTGAGAGCTTGATTTTCTAAAGTCAGAAGTGTCAGCCGTTTAGACAATGCAAGGAAGGAGAATTAATGAAATCCAACATTCAGAAAGTAGACGAAGTCAATTTGAATTCAAAAATGAGTGGAATGTGGATTAAATGCCACAAGAGAGTTTGATTTTGATTAGAATTCTTCTTCTTGGATTTAGAAAATCGAATTTTCAATGCAGAGTGTCGTTTTCAAATTCTTCACTCAGAAAAAACCGTTTTTCCTCACGCGGCACGCAAAAATGGGCTCCAAAGAACCGCGAAATTCTCCTAGACCGCCACGAATTTCGTAAAATGATTTCTGGGTTATCTAATTGATCACGTTGGCGAAAAAACCCATGTCGTGGATTTTCAAAATTCATCCTCAATCGATCAGAAAACGTGTTTGAAAATGACGTGTCAATAACAGTTTGCGTTTTTCTGGGTTCTGCCTCAGCAACAAAAATCGTTTTCTTCAGAACGTGGTTCAAAATTGTGTTTTTCTGAGAATGAAATACAACTTCTGGTTTGCTGATTGCCATATGTAAAGAGTGTTGTTATCCTGAGCATTCTTCAGTTCAGTCAAGGCACGTTTTTTTTCCTCTTTGAAAATTTTGTCAATTTCAATGCCTTGTTCTCTTACATGCCATCTTATGAATCTGAAGGAGCGTTTGGTGATGGCAGGCGGCATTGGCAAGGCTGATAGGCCTGGTATAATAAAAGGAATTGGCATTTGGGAACTTGACAGGTTTGAATGGCGAGAGATTGCATGAAGGCCTCACAAATTCTTTCAAGGATTTGGGGAATTTGATGATGTTTCCAGCTCGAATCCTACAGGTCGATAATGCTGTCATAAGCTCTGAAACACTGCAACCTAGCAGCCTTGCAGCATCTCTAACTCCATCATTTTCAACTTCTACGTGATTTTCATTATCAGAAGCAAAGAAAATCTGATGTTTCCGAGCCATAATACAGCTGCAAGCATCGTAAATGGTTGAATTTTTATGTTTTCTGTTGAGAGTAATTCATTTTTCAAAATGCCATGGCCATTTCATTTTTGTTTATTGATTTGTTATTGTTATTGTTTGTTTGTTTGTTTGTTTTTTTTTTTTAATTTATTTGTTTTGTTAATAAAACTATATGTTATATTTTTAAAAATTAAAAATACACATATATATTTTACTAAGCAAAATGATTTATTTATTTATTTGTTTTATTAATAAAATTACACATGTTGAATTTTGAAAAATTAAAAATATACATATGTAATTTACTAAACAAAACAATTTATTGAATTTTTTTTAAATGATTTGTTATTAAAATTATATATATATTTTCAAAAATTTTAAAAATATACATATATATCTTAGTAACAAAACAATTTAATTTTTTTTTTTAATTTTTTAAATTTTTTTTTTTTTTATTGTTTTGTTTAATAAAATTATGTATGTTATATTTTCAGAAATTTAAAAATACACAAATATATTCATTAAACAAAACAATTTATTGAAATCAATGTTTTTCATGAAAACAATTTTTTTTTTTAAATTGTTGAATCAATTGAAATGATGAAGTTTTATTTTGTCTTTTTTTTTTTAACATAACAATTCTTTTTCTGATCCTACAGATCATACGAAATGCAGGAGGAGAGCATACTCAAGAATTAATAATAATTTTTTTTTTTTTTTTACATAACAATCCTTTTTCTGATCTTCCAGATCACACAAAGTGCAGGAGGAGAGCATACTTAAGAATTATTAAATTTTTTTTTTTTAGATGTAAGAAATAAGGTCTCCTAATTACACTTCCCCGGCAACGGCGCCAAAATGTGTAGTCAATTTAGCGTCCTAAATTGCTAACATAAATTATCAACCAGGGCTAGTAAATTGATGAAGTGTGGTGCACTATATGTGCTTAAGTGACCTCTTCCTTACTTCGTTGTATGTGTTTTTCGTATTGTTTTTATGTAATCTACCTCCGGAGTGCTCTAACTGAATTAACATGCAACTAGTCTATGAAATTCTACAGTCTGTTTGTCCATCATGATTGGTATTTTGGAAGAGTTCCTTCTTTTGGAAGAGTTTTTAGAACAATCCTGACTGTGTAATTGAGTGCAAATGCAAGCATAAAGACTGAAAGCAATGGAAAACTAAGATATCATATCCTTATCCTACTCGTCATTATGATGTTTTGGGCAAGCGTTTAAGAGCAAGAACAGAGATGATACTTAGTGCAAACACACAACTAAATAATTCATTATCACGGTCATGTCTTGAACTTCTTAAGAATTTCTTGGAAGAGTTTCTTCTTGTGGAAGAGTGATTAGAACAAGTGTAACTGTGATAGTGAACAACAAAAATTACAACTAAATCCTATAGTACTATAGCCATTTTCATTCATCATTATAATCTTTTGGAAGAATTTCTTCTTGTGGAAGAGTTAGAATGAATATAACTACAGTAGCTAATTAAAAACAACTATGAATTCAACTCCTAATCTTACAATACTATAGTCATTTCCCATTCATCATTATAGTCTTTTGGAAGAGCTTCTTCTTGTGGAAGAGTTAGAATGAGTACAACTACAGTAGCTAATAAAAGCAACTACAAATTCAACTTCTAATCCTACAATACTATAGCCATTTCTCATTCATCATTATAATATTTTGGAAGAGCTTCTTCTTGTGGAAGAGTTAGAATGAGTATAACTACAGTAGTTAATAAAAACAACTACAAATTCAACTTCAGAAACGTAAAGGCAACTAAGATACTCAACATGATACAACCAAATCTTTTTCATCTAATAATGATATTTTGGAAGAGCATTTTAAGAAAAAGAATGATTATAAGATAATGAGGATCTTTTAGTTAAACAAATAATGCAAGACATGAATTAAAAGCTACTTATCTAGAAAGCATGTAGAAGCCTCCTTGGATAGCAGGGGGCCTCTGCTACCAATTTGGTGAAGTCCTTCAGCTCCTTAAAGTTGTAATCAAAACATCATCAAAGAACTGAATTTCTCTATTGAAAATCTCACAAATCTACATCCCATTCCATCTTTAACTTTGTTACAAAAGACTCCTAGTTTCTCCTACTTCTTCATTAACCATGATAGGAGAAAGCTTCTCATATTTATACAAAATATGAGGAGTCATCTCATTAATGAGAGTCCATGAATCTCTCCCTCCAACTCTAGAGTTACAATCAAAATAGGAAATGATAAGACACATGTCTTTCTAGAATTTCAACACAACTTAAGAAAGGAGACACATATCCTCTTAGAGTTTTAATACAACAAGGAAGTGAGACACATATCCTCTTAGAGTTTCAATACAACAAGGAAGTGAGACACATGTTCTCATGATCCCATGATCTTCTCCAACCAAATTCGAATTTGGCCTTAGAGTGCCACATAAAGGTCTTCTAGAAGTCTCCTTTTGACCTACACATGTCACAAAACTCACAACACATATATAGATATATGAAACTATGTTAATTTTCTAGTTTCTAATCATAAATTCACTTTAAATACATAAAATAAATAACTTTGGAAAACAAGGATCCTCACCCATATATTTATGAAAAATGGTTATTTGATGTAGGGCTTTAGGTCAGATGGCTATGAAATAAGGGCTAGATGGTTATGACATAATGGAAATATGTATGAATATGGAAAACACTTTTGAGACTCAACACTTACGACGACAAAAGAAACGATAATGAAAATTATTATCAGAACATGGAAAACGCGGTCATAGAACCTTTAAAGGAATATGAACTCAGAAGCAAATCTAATCAACAAACCCCCAACAATAAAACCTCTGACAAACCTTCTCAAAACAGCACTGCAACCCAGTCTAAAACCATCAAACAAAAAGACAAAACAGTAGCTGTTAATTCTGGTGGTGGTAAAGAGAAAGACACTCAAAATATTGAAAAGCGGAGTGCAAACATTAGCAGTACTAACACCCCGGCTAGTACTCCTGGTAAAACAACTGTTCCAACTGTAGATAAAACAAATCAGCAAGCTGTTATTGCTGATAAAGTGGCAGTAAACAAGGTTGAAATCAATGTTTTAAAGAGTCAAAACCTTTTTAGCCTAGAACAGGAAATCTCAAAGATCAAAATTTCTGTTCCTTTGACTGAGTTAGCTGCCCAACATGTATATAGGTCCAAAATTTTGAAAGCTTTGAACTTAGAAGATAATGAAGATTCACTCAATCTTAATAATGACCAACTAGAGCTTATTTTTGGTCCAAAGATTGAAGGAAAGTTCCAAGAAGGTCCTGTCCCTCCCTTTTACGTAAGCTTAAACATTCATGACAAAATTCTGCACAACGCTATGCATGACTCGGGCGCTTCCCATAATTTAATGCCAAAAGCTGTAATGGAAAGCCTGGGTCTTGAAATTACCAGACCTTACAAAGACTTGTACTCCTTTGACTCAAGCAGAGTTAAATGTCTAGGATTGATAAAAGATCTATGTGTTAACTTAACCCAGATTCCAGCCAAATGTTTAGTCATGGATGTTGTTGTGGCTGATGTACCCCCAAAGTATGGAATGCTTTTGTCAAGATCTTGGGGGGCTAAGCTACAGGGAACCATGCAGATGGACATGACCTATGCGACTATCCCTGTTTTTAATCAGACTAGAAGACTTTACAGGGAAATCCACATGCAGTACATAGTGACAAGTCAAGACCAGCCTCAAAACTCTCCTTTGTACGCTGTAAGCACAAGCCTCGATTATTTTATCATGTTTAATGATGAAGCACTTATAGAACAAATCATTTCAACAGAATCAATGGCTGAAACGGAGGAAGAGGACCACAACGCTGAACTGCCGAAACAATCTAGTGTGTCTAAAAACCCTAGCAAACTAAACACAGGTCTTGAACTACAAGTCATCAATCCATTAAACTCAAAACTTGACAGTCGAGAAGACGATCCTCAACCCGATGAAAAACTGGAGGGATCAAATTATATAAAGGAGATACACCAAAACAATAAAATTGAAAATGCTCCTCTTTGGACGATGTATTTTGATGGGTCATGCACTAAAACAAATGCTGGTGCGGGTGTCTGGATCACTAACACTGAAAAAAATCATACAGAATGTATTTCATGTAAATTAAACTTTCAGTGTTCCAACAACATAGCGGAGTATGAATCCCTTCTCTTAGGCTTGCATCTCTTGAAAAAGCTAGGTGCCAAGAGAATCAATGTATATGGCGATTCCGAATTAATCATTAGGCAAGTTAATGGGGAGTATAATGCAAATCACCCCAGACTTAGGGCCTACAGGAATGATGTTATGGATCTTTTAAAAACGTTTGAGGAGTCCAACTTGTTTTTTCCCCCAAGGAAAATAAACATTGCAGCCCACAATTTAGCCTTTGCTGCTAGAACCTGCCCAACACTATATGATGACACCTCTCAGATAAAATTCAGACCAGCTATCCCAGATAACAAGAAATATTGGCAGGTGTTTGACGGAGATAAACAAATAGAAGACTTCATGCAATTCAGAAATGAATTTGAGCTCCATAGTTCAGATTCAGATTATGATACAGACTGCAGTGAAGAAATTTTCCTTGGGGAAGAAGAAACGTCTCCTGAGCCTATAGACATTAACCTTCCGACTATCAAACTTAGAGACCAAGCAGAATTAAGTGCAAAATCTGAAATAGAGGAATGTGAAACTCTGCATTCTAAGGATGATAGTTTGCCCAAGGGTTTGGACCCTCTAGAAGAACTGTTTGATTTTGATGACGTGGTCAATAAACCAAAACTGGAACCTGTAGAGACTGAAGTAGAGGAGTGCAATATAGGCAGTGAGGAAAAACCGAAAATGATCAAACTGTCCAAAACTTTGCGAGCTCACATTAAACTCAAATACATAGAGCTATTCAAAGAGTTTTCTGATGTTTTTGCTTGGAGTTACGAAGATCTTAAATCCTATGACACTGAAATAATACAACACAAAATTCCTCTTAAAGAGAACCAAAAACCATTCAAACAGAAACTGCGCAGAATAAACCCTGTCCAGTTGCCATTGGTTAAGAAGGAAATCATGAAGATGCACAATGCTGGTATTATTGTCCCTATTAGATATTCTGAGTGGGTATCTAATCTGGTGTCTGTTAGGAAGAAGACTGGAGAAATCAGGCTTTGTATAGACTTCAGAAATTTAAACAAAGCTTCATTGAAAGACAACTACCCTTTACCTAAGATGGATCACATTTTGCAAAGGGTGGTGGGGTCTAAAAGAATTTCTTTGCTAGATGGCTTTTCAGGGTATAACCAAGTCTTAGTCCACCCTGATGATCAATTAAAGACGGCATTTACTACACCATGGGGCACTTTCATGTATGTGAAAATGCCTTTTGGTCTAATGAATGCTAGAGCAACCTTTCAAAGAGCCATGGACATAGCATTCTCGGAAGAATTGGGCTTCTTCATCATTATCTATCTCGATGATGTAACTGTGTTTTCAAAAACGGATGAAGAACACTTAGAACATTTGAGAAAGGTTTTCGAGAAGTGCAGAAGGTTTGGAATATCTTTGAACCCTAAGAAGACACTATTTGGTCTCCAAGAAGGTAAGCTTCTTGGACACATTATTTCAGAGGAGGGTATAAAGATAGATCCAAAGATGATTGAGGCTATATTGCAAATCTCTCATCCTCGAAATATCAAAGAGTTGCAGTCTTTCATTGGAAAAATAAACTTTTTGAGAAGGTTCATCCCTAACCTAGCTGAGCTCCTTAGAAATATCAAAAACATGCTGAAGAAGGAGCAAGGGATAAAATGGACCTTGGAAGCAAAGAAATCGTTTGAGCTGGTGAAACAAACGTTAACCAAAACACTGGTTCTCATAAGCCCTGATTTTTCAAAAGATTTTTATATCTTCTCATTTGCATCAGAACATACTATTGCTGCTGTCCTTTTATAGAAAAATCCACAAGGACAAGAGCAGCCTATTGCATTCTTTAGCAAGGCATTGAGAGATGCCCCTTTGAAGTATAATATTATGGAAAAGAAAGCTTTTGCTTTGGTTAAAGCATTGAAAGACTTCAGAGTATACGTCCTTCACTCACACGTCATTGCCTTTGTCCCAAATTCGGTTGTAAAAGACATTCTAACCCAGGATCCAGATGGTAAAAGAGGTAAGTGGATTGCAGTAATTCTTGAATATGATTTAGAAATAAAACCCACTAAGCTCATCAAAGACCAGGGTCTAGCTAAATTAATGGCTGAATCAAATTGTGAACTTCTTGATATTAATATGATCGATGCTTTAGATAACCAAGAAGAACTCTCAACTCCTGTTGTTGAAGATCATTTTATGATTTCTCCTTGGTACGCTGATATTGTTTATGTTTTGCTTAATCTGAATACACCTCCTGGTTTATCCAAAACTAAGGTAAGATTCCTAAAGTTAAAAGCTGTAAACTATTGCATTATTGATAAATGTCTTTATTGGAAAAATGCAAGTGGCATATTGCTTAAATGTTTGCCTGAGTTTGATGCAGAAAAAATTAAGCAGGAGTTCCATGAAGGAGAGTGTGGAGGCCATTTGTACTGGAAGTCAACAGCCAACAAAATTTTGAGGGCTGGTTTCTATTGGCCTACTCTTTTTCCTGATGTTCACAAAATGAAAACTACTTGCCATAAATGCCAATTGTTTTAGGGCAAGGGAAAATTATTACCCCTGCCGCTGCATCCAATCACTGTTGAAGCTCCTTTTCAACAGTGGGGTCTTGACTTCATAGGAGAGATTCATCCACCTTCCTCTGCCCAACACAGGTGGATTCTTACCGCCACAGACTATTTCACTAAGTGGATAGAAGCCATTCCTTGTAGGCAGGCCAATGATTCGGTTATCATAAAATTCATAGAAACCAATATCCTTTCCAGATTTGGCTGCCCTACCAAGATCATCACAGATAATGCAACAGCATTTGGATCAAAGAAAATGATGGAATTCTGTCGCAAATATCAGATAACGTTGGGACACTCCACAGCCTATTACCCTCAAGGTAATGGACTTGCAGAGTCTTCAAACAAAAGCTTAGTGAACATAATAAAGAAACTTTTGGAGGACAACAAGAAGTCTTGGCACACAAAGCTGATCCATGCACTTTGGGCTGACAGATTAACTTTGAAGAAATCTATTGGTATGTCACCCTTCCAGCTTGTGTATGGTACAGATGCAATTTTTCCTAACAGCCTTGGTGTACCAGTTATGAAGTTAATTCAAGAGTTGCAGACTGAAGAAAATGACATAATCAGAAGAATAAATTAGACCATTCATCTTCAGCAAACCAGGGAGGAAGTGTACAACAGAGCATTGCAGAAGCAAGACCATATCAAGAAGATATTTGACAGAAGAACAAAGGCCAGCAATTTCAAGATTGGGGACAAAGTTTTAAAGTGGGACTCAAAGAGAGAAGATAAGGGAAAGCATGGTAAATTTGACAATCTATGGCTTGGCCCTTACTCCATTCATTCAGTTGCTGGAAACAATGCATTCTTCTTACAAGAGCTGAATGGAACAAAATTGTTTGGGGGTCCTATCAATGGCAGGATGCTTAAGCATTATCTTTCTTAAACCATTCTTTGTTTTGAAGCCTTTTTCCCTTTTCCATTGTAAACATTTCATCCATCATTGCATTCAAAGTTATGAAAAATCAGAAAAATACAAAAACAAATAAAAAAAGAAAAGAGGGCAGAAATGTAAACAAGAAAGGCAAAGCCCCATGCCAAAAAAGAGGAACAAATCTGAAAGTGTGCAAGCTTAAATGCCACTCCTGCAAAACACACTTCTAGTTAGTCAAACTGTTTAATCTTGACTAATTAGCTTTCAATTTTCTGCTGATAGGGTAGTGAATTTGATTTGCCAAACCGTTTAATCTTGGCTTATCAGTAGATAGATTAGGATAGAAATTAAGGTTCAAACAAACTCAAAATCTGAACCAAGGTTTCCAAAGAGAGATGACTCAAAACTGTTTTATTTTCAGAGTCATAAAAGAAGAAAAACTGGTTCTAATTTGCTCAAAATCTGAATCAGATATCAAGGAAGAGATAGCTCACAGAAAAAAAAGAAAAATCATAGCTATGAAAAGAAGAGAGAAGGCCATAATAAGAAGCTTTCAGATCTTAAGCCTTCAATTTTTGATGTTCAATTCCCACAAATAATAATTTATGTGCAGCTTGTTTTTATGCCATAGATCATAGCAAGTCGAACAACTCAATCTTGACTTGACTATTTTTAAATTTCTGTTGTAGAATTTAGAGAATGAAAGTTTGTTGGACTGTTTAATCCCAACAGACAGTAGACTAGGTAGAGAAATATCTGAGCTCAACTGTTTAATCTGAGTTCAGGGAGAAATAAGGATTAGAAATAGATTAGATTTCATGCTTTCAAAAGAATAAAATGTTGTGAATAGAGTTTTCCAATCCAAGTGCACTCTCATGAAGAAAAAATGTTAGATCAGTAGGATTGGAGTAGGTAGAAGTTGTATTGATGAAATTCATTTTTCTTTCATGACTGATATTTTTATCAAAGAAAATCAAGAGCAAGCAGTGGGTCAGGCACCAGTCAACATCCCAGAGAAATCAAGTCTGAATTCTTGATGCCTTCAAGAAGGCACCATCCCCAAGTGGAGCCACTGTTAGCCACCTATAATATTTTGTTATACCAAAAGGTGGCTAAGATATTTTTTGAGCCTCCAAGGAACAAATTTTATCACTAAAAATTGTTGGCTCTTGAAGACTCCTTGTAGGCCTCATTCCTCTGTCCAAAATCCTCATTTGTTGTCCCATTTTATACTCAGGAATTTCTGCTGATTCCAACTGAAAGACTGCTGAAAGATCGTCATTTCTCCTCTTCTCAAAACCTTTCATCTGCTCCCCTTTTTCTCCATCAAAACTACCTTGTTTTCATAAGTCCTCTTCTTTCCATTTATGAAAAATTCCCCTTTCATAGTTAAAAACTCACTTTTTAACTATTTCGGAACCCCCCGATCATATTATTTCCTCATATAACCATAGAGCCCGCAATCGGGTGATAAACCATTGAAAAATCCCTCTCCGATCAATATTTTCCTTTGTAAACCCAAAAACCCACTTTCCGAAAGTTTTAAGTTAAAAACTTAAAACCATGTGCTGAATATAAATGGGTTGATTGAAAAGAGCCGATCGCGCAATCGCAATCGGAAACAACACAAATGGGTTGATCGGAAAGACCAGGCTCAATGGCCCGATTGCGATTGGCCCTTGTCTCTATACTCCCGGGCATATTACATTCCATATATCCGAAGGCCCCGCAGTCGGGCGCCTGTCCGCTTTATATATATATTCTTCCGCCCAATCCATAAAAACCTTTGATTATTCCAAAAGTTTGGGTTTCATAAAAATATGCAAGGTTTTCTCCCCCGAATGGTTCTCCACCGTTGATCTCGTTCTTGAATCAACGGTTATCGCTAAGTCGCATTGCAATGTTTCAATCGCAATCGCAATGTTTCACCCCCCGATTGTCGATCCCCGATTCAATCCCAACCGTTGATCTAACCCTTTGATCCAACGGTCCGCGCAAAATTGCATCGCAATGTTTTAATCGCAATCGCAATGTTTCACCTCCGATTGCCGATCCCCGATTCAATCCTGACCGTCGATCTTGTTCTCAGATCAACGGCCTGCGCTCAATCGCAAGTTTCCTCCGATCGCAATCGCAAGCCTTCCCGTCTCACTCCCGATTGCGATCCACCGATTCCATCACAGCCGTCCATCTGTTTCGCAATCTGACGGCCATCGCACACCCTTGCGATCCCTCCGATTACATCCTATCCGTTCATTTCCCGCTGATCCAACGGTCATCCCTTGATCGCACTGGTCGCCCGAACGCTAATCGCAAGCCCGTTCCACAGTCCTCCGATTTAATCCTAGTCATCCATCTCCCTGATGATCGGACGGCCTGCACTCAATCGCAAAGTTTCAATCGCATGTTGTTGTGTGACCTCCCCGATTGCGATCCTCCGATTAAATCTGGGCCGTCCATTTCCCGCCTATCCAACGGTCCTTATTCCCTCCGATCGCAAGTCTTACCGCCATTTCAAAACCTTCCGATTCACTTTCCGCCGTTGATCTGATCTGCAGATCAACGGCCAGCGCTTAATCGCATCGCTGCATTTCAATCGCATCCCCTTTTCTGCCACTCCCGATTGAGATCCTCCGATTAGATCTGGACCGTCCACGTGTCCAGATCGGATGGTCCAAAACCACCCCGCCTTATTTCTTCTCCCTGCTCTCATCTTTCTGTTTTGTGCCGATCTCCACCGTTAGATGTTTTTATCCGACGGCTACGCTCCTCCCCCGCCATCTGAAGCAGTTTAAACCTATTTTCCGCAGGATTTCTTAATTGTTTTGTGTTTGATGCAGGTGTTCTAAATGGTTTTCCATTGTATAACGAAGAAATGCCAAGGGCTGGGAATGACGATTCTCATGCCCTCGTTTCATTACAGAGAAGCCATCCACGGGCTCTATTCCATGTTTCGTCAGTACTCTATGAGTATTGATGCCGTAAAGCCCAGTGCGGGTCTGCACATCGACAAGACACTGTTTTAATTCAAACACAGTTAAAGAGTATCAGTTTTGAAGACAGAGCACAGCAGATGAAGATTGAAGACAGTTTTTATGGGGATTACAGCTAAGACAGTTATCAAAAGCCTAATCCCCAATCTAAAACACAGTTTGAAAGAAAATCTAAAGTGTTTCATAAGGCATATTGCCTCCACCGCCATACTTTGAGGCAAATTGATTCCTCAACCACCGCAGTGCCACCTATTGCCTCAAAATGCTCAGTCAGAGGCTAAATTTATTGAACAGGATCAGATATTATGCCTCGGAACAACCAAAGAAGTTATTTCTACCCCAAATTTAATGACAGAATATTTGCAGAGTTGCTCCCCACAGTACGCAGAGCCTCAAAGTCAAATAAAGCTCCTGCTGAGCTTAATTCATAGATGTAAAACAGTTAATACAGTGTTCCACCTGTGAATTTCTTCATCGAGCCCCTCAAAAGGCCACGAAGTCTTAAATCTGTATTAATTTCTTCGAGAGATCTTTTGTTAGGTCTCACCTCCTCATCCTTCTATAAATACTTCAGTAGAAGATGAGTGAGGGGTTGGATTAGTTGGTTGTTAATGTAATTGCTGAAACATTCTGTGTAACTGAGCTGAAAACTCTTGACTGTAGATAGTGGTTTCATCGGCTCTTGGAGCTTTGCTTGTAGCAGATAGGTTAGGTTGTGAAGAGAGATGGATTAAAACATTGGACCTGAAGATTGTAACCGGTTTGAAGCATCAATACAAGCTGATTTATGGGATCCTGGTCTATGCTGATGGTGATGTTATTCTCACTGTGAACTTGTCATTTTATTTCCGTTTTCAATTCGTTTCATTTTCCTCTATAAAGAACAGTTTGAACAGTGTTAGGACTTACTGTATACCAGTAACCTTCTCTGGCTGAGAAATCTTTATTCCAATGTTTTCTTCTAATTGTGTTATTTAGAAATGATTTAATTCAGTCTAAGTACAGATATGCTGGCGTTCCCTCATCTTTTCGTCACAGCTGAATGTTATTTTTAGATGTTACTTTCAATATATGTTGTGTAAGGAATGAATTGAGGAAATCAAAGGTTATCCCTGAGTCCCTTTCTTGTTTGCTCAACTATTCGATTGTTTCCCTTAGGATGTGTTAAAAGCTGACTAGTTTCGAAGTACTTATCAGATCTTAGGCCATTCTGTGTTATCTTTGTGATTGTCTTGGATGTAACTAAGTAAAAGAGATCTAGGAGAGGATTAGGGTGAGCCCAGCCCACTAGTTTCTACTCCAAAGGTTGCTTTCAAGTTTCCCTTCGTTTTTATTTGTATTCTATTAGAAGTGTATCAAAGGCTGGATAGTTTCAAAGTACTTACCAGATCCTAGTTTGCTTCTATGTTTTTCTTAAGTGCTTGGTCAAAGGCTGGCTAGTTTCAAAGTACTCACCAGATCCTGGGCTGCTCTTTGTTCTGCATCTGTCTTTTCCCTTTCTTATTTGTATCACTCCATTCCATAAATCAAACTCTAAAGAGATCCTTAGGCATAGATGACTTGCCCCATAGATCATTCTTGAACCTGAATGTTTCAATTAAATCCTCTTATGACTCCATAGCCCAATGGATTGACAACTTTCCATCATCCCCCGTCTTGATCAAAGCTTACTCTTTTGCTTGCAACTTCTCACCGTTGAACCTATTTACATATAGATCTTTCTGCCTCAGAACACAATTATTTTCAATCATCCGAAAAGACCAAACAAAATCCTTGGACCTCATAACTAGCTTAATATCATCACTTTAAACTTCAAAGACAATATCCATCGTTGTACATATTGGAGAGATCCGTCTCCGGATTCAGGAGGGCTAGATCCTAGAATCTCAAAGTTGGTTGAAATGATGTTAACTCTGTGATCGGACTTTGCCAATATTGCTTGTTACAGAGACCTAACAAGGTGGATGAACCAGCTTGTGATATTCCAATCTAAAGGCGGTGATTCTATTGAATGATGGCCTCTCTGTAAATAAAGTCTTTACTAACCACAACAGCTGAAAATGTTTTTGAAGGAAATTGATCATTGTTGCTCCTTTAAGACTCTGAGTCTTTTCATGAGTATTGTATACATTGTTTTTGCCAACACCAGTAAGGGTTCATAAGGATCCCATGATAAAATACTACCTCCAAGACCCTAACATGATGGCAAACCTTCTCTTGCTATTTTGTGAAATAAATTATCAAACTGACTCACTGCTTCCTTGAGCTCAATCAACTTCTTCTCTGTAGACTTCCTGCATTCATTTTTGACAATCATCTTATTAATTTCCACAACATATAAAATCCTATCTTTAATCTTATTCTCTTCCAACTCTTGATTAGTTTTGGAATCAATGAAATAAATGAATTCTCTTGCCCAAATGGCTCTATTAATTGTCTTTTGGTTGTCTTCCATGACTTGTTCTTCAAAATCTCTGATAATACTTCTTTCCTCTGCTACAACAGTCAGAAATTGCTTTCATTTCTGCAATGATATCATTCTAGATGATACCTTTAGCCTGTATTAGGGATATATTTCCCTTCAATTTTTCCTTGAGATTTTTAATCTGACCATCTGCAGTCTGGCAAACTGTTCTGTATTTACTGCCTTCCCCTTCTTTGGATTGTATGATATTTGTTGCTATCTCCAAATCAACTTGTGCCTTTTTGCGATCCTTCTCTCCCATCTTCAATTCAATAATCAATTGAGATATTTGTGCTACTGGATATTCATTACCAGATGGAAAAAAAAAAGTACAAGTATGAGATTCAATGTGATTCTGCAATGATAATGCATTTTTATTTAATTTATTGATTTCTTATTCCTTTTGTAAGAGATGCTGAAGAAGTTTCTCTTTCTCATTTTCTACTTCTGCAACCTCTACTGCCATGGAGTGCTCTCCTATAGGCAATTTCAATTTCTTCTTCAGCACATAGATTTTTGATTCAACACTTTGCAGAAGCTTCTGTACAGCAGACCCATCATTGGGATCTGCCCCAATCTTCACAATAATATTTTTGAGTTCTTTGTTCTGGATTGTTAAAGCCCTGGAATTTTCTTTCTCTAACTTCAATTGCTTGATAACTTTTCCAAGCATTTTTTCAGCCTTGAGTGCCATTGCATTGGTTTTGGTTAAGTAATTCACAATCAACTGACTTGTTTGCATATGTATAGTTACTTTTTCAAGCAATGGAATTTTCTTTACATCTACAGTTAGATTCATAGTATTAAAATTATTGGATGAACCAATAGACATATCAAAGGGATGTGAAAGGGAAATCTTAAATTGATCCTTTCAAGATCCATTGCAGTTAACAGTCTTTTTTGCTTTGGGGTTATCTGGTGCACAGCTTGAGCCTCCATGCTTGCCTTCATTTTCTGATTTCTTTCTGCAATCTGAGAAAACTTTTGTTTAATTAAGGGCACTTGTTCCTGAGCGCTTTCATGCCTTCTTGGTGAAGCAGGGACATTTTTCTCATCTCCTAATTGTAGTGAGAAACCAGGTTGAGCATCTACAAAATCTTCACTGAGCTTTGTCCTCTTTTCATTCCTTTGTAATTCATCCTCTGAATCAATAAATGCTTCTTTACGTCTCTTACTTGACTTCTCTCATATGACAGGAGTTTGTACATTTGAGGTCACAGAACTTGCAAAACCCTTATTTTCCATCTTTTCTACATTAGGTCCGCTTTCATGAATGAAAGTTGAATACCCATTTTCAATTCTCCTATTAGAGATCACACTATGAGGGTCATAGGAACACTTCTCTTCTAACATTAAGTGCATCTCATCTAACATCTTAGTGACTTCATCAGTTTCCTGTCTCATTTTAACTATAAAAGGACCAATAGTCATTGGAAATTTAAACATATGACCTTTCTTCATAGGCACAAAATGGATTTGATAAAAATTTAAACTTTGCATAATGAATTCCAAAGAAAATAATCTCATGGGCATAAATACTAGAAGCCTATAAGGTTCCACACCAGCTCTACAGAGTCTAATTTTAGAATAATCTTCAAATACATACCAATCACCAAACTTACAATTCATCCCCAGCTGCAAGAACTCTTGAGCCTTTGGAAAGAAGCATGGGGGAGAGATTCCATTCAAAATTCTATATGCAGTAGACATAAAATTAATTGAAAAGTAAAAAAACCTTCCTCATTATGTTCTTTCTTTACTATGTCTATCCAAAATACCATCGATTGCCTCTTCTTATTCATATCCATTATATTTAACCCCATATGCATGAATTATTCTACATTTTTATATAAAAATAGATAAATAACAAGAGAGGGAAACCTGAATGAACCTGTCAATGATAAACTCATAAGCTGAGAATTGAAAAATTCTTGCCAATAAGAAGTGATATCCAGCACTACTCCTGGCTTCATCATCAAGGCGAACATTCCAGAACTGATTTGTATATTGTACCATCATCATCTTTTCCCAAAATATTTGAAATACACCTCAGAACAGGTCTGACTTCTACATCAAAAAACTCCATGGAGAATTCTTTACTATCAGGTGCAAACTGGTTTGTATCTGGCTTCAAAAAAAATATGAATTGGTTGAACTCTTGACCTGCAAGACTATCATAACGCGCCATCAATGAATCATTAGTGAATTGGACATACGAATTTGACTCAGGGTAACACAGATCTTGATGAATTAGTTGGGCTGAGACTTGCAAAACATTTTCTCCTTGACAATTCATTACAAAACACTTTCCTTGGTACATGACAGACACTAGCCAATACACAAATTCAGGAAAAATGTGTGTTCTTGGAATGCATGCAGATAATACACCAATTTTAACCATGAGAGTTTAAATTGGAGAAGCTTTATCGTTTAAACAGACCTGTTGATAAAATAAAAGGTGGTCTAGGGAAAAAACAATATCTTAGATGCCCCTCTCAGTGTCCATGAGAGGAATGTGACTGGAAGAACCTGAAAGGGATGGACGCTTGGCCATAATTTAGCTTGGGATGACAGAAAATCGACAGGGTGGCAGATAGAAGGGAAAGACACAACACAGAAAAAACCTCAGATACAAACTAACAATAATAACCTTACAAAAATGAGAATCCAAATTAAATAGGTGGCGCGGGCTTAAGAATTAAATGTTGAAAAGATGCACCAAAATATCGTTAAAAATACCTCAACATGGATGAAAGCTGTCACCAACTGGTTGCTTACGTCATTGCGGGAGGTCTGAAGGTATGGAGAGATCGTCGGGTTCATGCCCCCGTAGTGAATCTCGACCGTTGATCTAGATCGACCCCGCAATCAACAGGGTCAACTGCAGAGGCACCCTCCTCGTTAACTAGCATGCTGAAATTGCCCACAGGTTGACACTTTTATTCCCTATCTGATAAATCATCAGATCCCGCTTCATAACATGCTCGCTATTTAGTCTGTGCGCTGGGAACCGATTCCACAAAGGCTTAAAGTATTAAAATTTAAACTTAATGTAATGAATATTACATTTTTATGCTAAAGTACATGAAACTTTATACTTTAACATATATTTTGATAATTTTTTATTTTTTTTGTATTTTTGAAAATTAAAAATAAAGGATATTGCAAATGAGCCACAACAGGTCCTAAGGCTTCTTTTGCAACTTCGTAGTGGAGGAATAACTCCCCCTTGGAAAATGGGCGAGGGGTGATGTTGTGGTCAAATGATGTTTTCACTCTTTTCTTGTCAGCCTCGTTGTATTGGAGAGATTCTCATCGAATTTCATCGACGATTTCTAATTGTGCCAACTGTTTCTCTAGAGGCTAAGTATTAGTGAGAAGTTCGATGGCTACGTATAAGTTGGGGATTTCGTGCTCAATGGGAAGAACGACCTCCACTCTGTATACCAACTAGAAAGGTGTGAACCCTGTTGAGGATTTAACCGATCTGCGGTATTCCCATAAGGATGAAAACACCATATGGTGCCAATTGGTTTTATGGTTGTTTACCATGCACTGTAAATGTTTTTTGAGTAATTTGTTAATAGCTTCTACCTTGCTATTGGAATAGGGGTAGTATGGCGACGCAAACTTGTGTGTCAACCCAAGGTGATGGGATAGCTCCTGGAACATTTCATTCTCAAAATGATTTCCATGGTTAGAGAATAACTCCTTAGGTAGACCGAACCATGCGATGACATGGTTGAAGAGAATTGAGCCGCGGTTTCTGCTGTGTTATCATATGTGGGTATGACTTCTACCCATTTGGTGAAATAGTCGAGAGCTACTATGATTTATTTGCGGTTTCTAGATGATGTAGGGTTGCAAGTCATAAATTTGATGCCCCATTTGTAAAAGGGGTATGGTACAATGATCGGGTGCAAGGGAGCTGGAGGGGTTCTTGACTTGTGAGCGTAGTGTTGGCACCATTCACATATTTTTACTACTTGTATACAATCGTGGAATAGGGTGGGCCAAAAATTACCACACATAAGTCTTTTAGGGTGGTGGCCATCCCAGAGAGGTGGTCGTCACAAGCCCCACTATCGCAGTCATTTAGGGACTGATCAACTTGGTTGTGAGTGAGGCATTTGCATAAAATGTTCTCAACGCACTTCAATAAAGGACATTCCCCATTAGAAGTTATCGGGGGGCCTGATGGCGTATGCGTCTTCGATCATCATGGGTGAGCTAAGGTTTGAAATTTTGGGTTCGCAGAAATAGAATAATGTCACTCTACCAAGGGCCTTCTGTCGTCACTAAGAAAAAATGTTCATCTGGTAGTGAATCATTAACTGGAGATCCTTGGGTCTTGTTTGGGAGATCAATGATGAACTTGGCTAGGATGAGTTCTTTCTCTCTCTTGGGGGAGTTGAACTGTAGGTTGAATTCTAATAGTATAAATATCCATCTAGTGTACTTATGGTTCATCATGTAGCGGGTTAGAAAATATCACATGGGGTTGATAGTTGCTATGATTTTTGTGGTCCTTAGGATGATGTAATGCTAAAGATTTTGTACTACGTGTAATAGGGATAGAAATATTTTTTATTCTGGTTCATACCTTAAGGCAGGCCCAACTAGGTTCTTACTGACATAATAAATGACACACTCTTTGTTGTCGGGTCTATTATGGGCTAGCACCCCAACTATGACTGTGTCTGATTCAGATAAGTATAAGATGTAGTATTTATCGTAATTGGGTGGGATGATCAAGGGGGCTGAAGACAAGGTGTATTTCAGTGTCCCAAATGACTTTTGAGCTCGATCATCGCATTTGAACAGAATGTCTTGATAAAGAAGGCAGAGGAAGCCCTGTGATCAAGCGCATGATCGAGGGACAAAGTTTTGTAAGAAGTTGGCTTTTCCCTACAAACTTTGAAGTTGCTTTAGTATTTTTGATGGTGGCACCTCTTTCATTAATTAGACCTTGAGGGGGTCAACTCTAATTCCTTGTTGGGATACTATGAATCCTAACAGTCTGGCTGCATTAACAGAGAAGACACACTTGAGAGGGTTCAAGCATAGGTTGTAGTGTCGACATCGTTGAAATAACAAACATAAATCTTCCATATGGCCAGCTCGTTTCTTGGATCATACTGTGAGGTTGACCAAGTAGGCTAAGATAAGATGAGCCAGGTCATGGAAGATATAGTTCATGGACCACTAAAAGGTGGGTACAACATTTTTAAGACTAAATGGCATAACCTGATATGAAAATGTGCCCCAAGGGGTGGTGAATGCAGTCTTATACCGATCCGTATGTCAGATTTGAATTTGATTGTACCCCGAATCCATCTATGATGGACAATGCCTCATGACTGGCGCAAGCATCAATGAAAATGATCAATGAAAGGAGTGGGGTAGTTTTATTTTGGACAAGCTTTGTTCAAGTATCAAAAATTGGTACAGACTCGAATGGTGCCCTATTTATTCATGAAGGGTACAGGGTTAGAAACATAAGACGTGTAAGTGACTGGATAGATGAATCCAAATTTATGAAGCTTGTATATCTCTTTTTTGCTTGCTTATGCTTTGGATGGGTGTAGATGACGCTGTTTTTGGCGGACGTTTGATATATCAAGCCATGTGTCAATGTGATGCTCCACGATAGTGGGGCTTAAACCTAGAATTTATGAATAATCCCAAGCGAATATATTCCTATACTCTTGTAATAGGTTTTTGTATGAGGTTACTTCTTTTGGGGAGCATTCTGCCCCCAATGAGATTTCATCTGTTTGGCCTAGTTTTTTCGAGATATTCACTTTAATGGCCTTTGAAATATTCGACACATTTCCTTCCTCAACTGCATCGAGTGTTGGGATAGGGTTCTTGAACCAATATACCTTTGCTGATGGAAGTAATTATTTGGATTCAATGGTGTAAATATCTTGGGTCTTTGTGCTACTAGGCACGAACGCTTTTTCTGGAAGAAAAAACGAGCGGTGATGCATTATGTCCCATGGACAATCTGGTTCCATCATGGCTTCTAATATATCCTCATCACACTGAAACAAGATGTCTAAGGGGGATTTTTTTGTGCGAGGCCGTGAGGAATTAGTTTGGGCCTAACAGTGCTGGTCGATAGACATGGATATGATTTTGTGGTTGATGCCGTGGAACCAGATGAGGTTGATGGGAGTGCGAGGGCGTAGGTATTCACCATCAAAGGTACTACTATCGTTAGGGTAGTTGCAGTGGTTGTTAACACTGAAAATCGTATGGGAAAAATAAATTAAAAATGTCAAGCAGAAGGTACATATAAAGGTTTCCATAGAATAAATACATTAGGAAGAGCCAAAATTTTAATTCTTTCTAAGGCAAAAGGACAATGTTTATGGACAACGCATAGAAAATAAAGGATTTTTGAACACAATGGGACTTTTTCTTTGATAGCCGCGCACAACATGACTATCCCTTAGATAGTCGTATGGTCCTGGGGATGGGAGAATGTCACCATCTGGGACCACTTGGCACGTTTGGTTAGAAATATTACCACTCAACCCAACCAAGTACAATCGCCTTTGAGCCACCTTGAGGCATTAATGCATCACACAAAGGAATCATACATCCATTCTTGTGTCACCATCCATCTTTGGCTAAGAGAAGGAGGAAAAATTTGAAAGTGGTCTATAAAAGCCAGCCTTTGGAAGAGAAATAGGATACACATTGTTATGCTGGCCAAATTGCTCCATAGAAAATCAACCTGTGTTGTCCAACAGCGGAAGGATTTTAAGGACTCATTTGTTGTCCACCCAACATATAACTCCATGAGATAGGAGTACACCACATGTTTTTCGATCTAACATCCTTTGAGAGGGGAGAGAGGCTTGCTGAAAAATTGAGAGGAATAGACTCCCTTGTCTTGGATATTGGAGCTCAGTAGCTCGAAGGATACACTGCAAGAGATTTTGCATTATATCTTCTATTTACCACTAGCACCTAATAAAGGGAGAAGCTCTCCATTTTTGAGTTATCAGTGTGTATTCTCTATCAAGCGTGTATCTTGTGCATGTTTTTTTGTTTTTGTTTCATTGTTTATGTAGCATTCTATGTTTCCTTTCTAACTTAGATTATTACATGTTGAACTTGTTCCACTAATGTTTGAAAATATTTTTTGGCCTGTGACTCGTATGTAGGTAAGCATCCTGCCTACTAAGAAAATTTTATTTCGTACGCCCATGCACCAAATACACTACCATAGGAATGGTGACTCCACTAGATTATTTCTTTTGAGTTAATGGTTGTTGATGTAGGTCATTCTTCCTGCTCAACTTGGTGAAAATCATCCCTGCATACTCTCAACATCTCCAATCACATTTAGTGAGAAGTTTTGCCCAACAGAGGAGGATTTTTTTTTCATTCTACCCGACCGCGTGCATTTCATTCTAACAGACGCACGCTCTGTGCCTATGGGAAAATAACTTGCACGGTAGGCCAGAAATCTAATTTTTTCTTGTTTTTTGCCATTTTTTTAATTGTAAAGTGCTTGGAAACACATAAAAAAATTTCCATCACTGTGTTCTTGTATTTCAAGACTCATTAGGACTGTTACTTGTTAGAATTTAGATTAGTAACTAAGAAGTCTTAATTTAAGTAGGAAAAAGAAGTGGCCTTGAATCCACATATGCTGTCCGAACAAACGATTTGCTGATAAAATATACAAAACACATAGCGCATTTAGCATAAAATTAAGTGGCCCATATATCCACATATTTTTGGCTAATTCAAGATTTTTCAAAATTTTGACTAGATTAGTTCAATTTTGCATTAGGAATTGGGACTAGGACCAAATTGTTGAAAATAATACAAGTAGTCTTTGCCACCGTTGCACCTCACGGTGAGCTGGGGTATGTACATGAACACTTTCCTAAGACAATTTTCCGTCTCCATATAGTGAAAACATAGTCTAACTAGGCAAGGTGTAAGGGGCCCATAATCTGCACATCGTTTATTAGAAAAGGATTGTAAAGGATCAACGCATATCCACATGTCATAACACTTGTAATTTTACACTCCAAAGCACACACGAAGCATCAGTACGCATTGCACCAAAAGGCACCCAGTGTGTTGGGAACTTTATCCTTTTCTTACAGTTTCTTCACCAAATCGCACCCTAAGGAAAATTAGGACTCTCTAAAAATAATCATTAACCAAACTCACCAAATTCTCCTCACAGGGGCCACAAAAGAAATTATAGTTTAGGTTAGGACCATCAGGGGTAGGCATCTTATAAGCCTTCATGGTCATAATACATTTTGGAACATATATGTTGAATTTTTAGGGAGCTTCAAATCCATCTATCCGCCCACAAATTGAATACCCAAGTGTTAACCAGAGACCCGTTTCAGAGGGGGTTAAGATTAGGCCCAGTGCATGCGGTACTTTTTGGGGCTACCTGACCCATCTAGTGCTCAGTACTGGTAGCTTATTACCAAGAAGCTCAAGACTCAAATGATCACATGGGATGATGGTACTTTAGTGGCTAAAACTAGGGAATCCTTCCGTATAGGTGACGATGCAGGCAACACTTGACCCTCATACTGTTACCTTGGTCGATTATTAGGCTATTGGAAGGCAACGTTGGTTCTTTCAGGACGTTTTCCCTAGTACCCATCAGAATATATCTTCGCAAGGCCCAGTTACATTGAGAGTGTAAGGACGAGTAGGTCTATATAGGCCTTCGAGTATCATACGAAAAACAAAAAAAAACCATATTTTTTCTTGCTTGATCACATAGATTTAAATTAAAGGAAAAATTACCTCTTATTTTTTCACTTTATTTTATGCATGTGATCATATTTTCTTTGATGAATGTATTCCTTCCTCCAATAAACCAAAAATATCAACAATATTAAGCTATTCGGCACCATAACGGACCCAACAGGACCCCGTCGATCTAGGAATTTCTTGGACCTCCCCTCATTAGAGGGAGGAGTTCCAAGTCTCTCGCCATTTAGGAATCGAAGACGACACACTACCACCATTATAAATTCATCCTTTATCGGGGAATCTATGATTGGAAGCCCCCAAGGGTCACCCAACACTACACCTGTGGAAACCCAAGCAGGATCACCACACTCAACCCCTCCTACAACCCCCAGAGGGAAGAGGAGAGCTACCCCTTCGGGGAATCAAGAAAACATCTATCACGGTACGCCATAGGGTAATATTCCCGAGGAACCTCCCCCAAACCATCACATTCAGTTACATGTTTTTCCATAGTATAAAATGGTAGTCAATACACATCTACTCTTCTTAGCATAACTTAATATTACAGATCTAACGAAGTTAACTAATGAACCCATTTCTCATGGCCTTAATTGGTCTCCCATGCCCACGAAGCTCCCTTCGGATATACCAAAATTCAAAGGGAAGCAAGTAGAATACCTAGGAAATCATATCATAACTTTCCACCTGCGGTGTTTCTCCAATAGTAACATTGATGATACCATTAGACTAAGACTTTTTCAATGCACCCTAACAGGGCCTACAACGAAATGGTATGTTCAGCATCCTTCTGCTTCTCATGGAACCTTCAATGCCTTCGCTATCACGTTCCTCACCTATTTTCAGCTCCCAATTCATCATGATTCGGGAATGGAACTGCTGAATTTTTTTAGGAAAATACCAGCTGTAGATATATTGGACCATCTCCACTAATGAAGGTGATGTCTTAATTTATGTAAAGCCAAACTCGACGATTGAGTGTTGTTGGAATTATTTTTGAAAACTCTCACAGCTGATATTTCAAAAGGTGTGGCGACGCAGAAACTCACCTCCGAGGAGGATGCCATTAGTAAGGCCCAACAATTTGAACTCATTTACACCTAGTCAAGATATATTTACAATGTCCTGCTAAATTCCCCATGCTTGTAAACTAATAGAGAATTACTAGGTGTGTCCAATACTGCAGACATTTTGATCAGGTCCTTGACCCAAGGTCAACTAAGAAGTAGTATCAAGTACCTAGGATACTCGTACGATTCTACTCAGAACGTATCACAACTTGGCTACCATCAAAGTGAGTATTCACCTTTGCAGAATATGAGGAATAAGGTAATACCATACCATCAATGATAGGGAGGCTTATACCTTCCATCGTATGGGAACCAATACTCAACTAGGAATTTTGATACAAGAGAGCCTTCCCAACAATCTTACACCAATCAAGGACATGGGAAATTATATCCCCCTTTTCCCACACAAAATCCACCACCAACACAAAATAATGCACAGGTGAACCTAGTGCAACCATCCTGAGATCAGTAGTGATAGTGTTATGACCAGGAGAGCAACAATAATCCTCGAAACGATACAAAAAAGAAGCCTAGGAATATGCAAAAGGAAGACTCTAGACAGGGGGGTAGTAATAAAGAATGTCCCCCACGATATTAGTATGGGGGAAACCCCAATAGAAATCAAAACGAAGGGCCAAATAATAACTCCCAAGGGAAAAACAAGAGACCCAGACTAAGGAAAAATCATTCTTGTGCCATATGTACTGAATATGACCATTAGACTCACCACTGTCCCAAACTCCCCGAATTGAAAAAAATTTAGGGTAACCGAGGACAAGGGGGACCTACTCAAAAACTTGTTGTAATGTAGGAACCCTTCCCCCACCAAGGTGTGGTTAACACCCAGCAAAAAAACCACCCCAAAATGATACTGGAGGAGGCATTCACAAGATTTAGATGGAAAATGAAGAATTGTTCTTTCAAATAAGAAATAGGAACTACGATACACCTCCAGACACCAACACATCAGGTAAAAGTACGAGCGCACCTACCACACCGTTAACTATCTCCAAAGTACCTATTGAGCCCCTACCAAAAACATTCAAGGGACCAACCAAGCGTGCATGAAATCACTCTAAAGATGCTCATAGATATATCATAGTAGATGATTTAGCTCAATCACCAGCTGTTATGTCAGCTTTGGAAGTTCTAAAATCATGCCCAAGACAACAGAAAGCCTTACTTTCTGCATTAGGCACAATTGATCCTTCCGATTCACACCTAATGGTTTTCTACCTTGAAAAGGCAAGCCCGAGGCTTCCTTTTCTAGTCGCTCTCGAAATACTGGTTTGGATTCAGAACATCACCATACACAGATGCATCATCGAAGAAGAAGCATCCACATGTATCATGTCCAAATGAGTTTGGAAAAAGTTAGGATCACCTGAATTAAAACCATCTGACATCATTCTTAGAGCATACAATGGTTGCCCTTCAGCCCCCATCATCCTATATCAAACTGTCCCATTAAACCTGGCTAGAAAGAAAATTCTTATAAACATTGAGGTCTTAGACATACAACTAAACTACAATATAATCCTCGGGCAGAGTTATATGTATGCCATGACTGCAGTCACATCCTCTGTCTTTAGGGTGATGATGTTTCCCCATGATGATTGGATCATCACCATCGATAAAATCACATACTTCAAAAAGAAAACCATGACCACTCTTGATTTCATACTGCCATACGTAGAAACAACGACATAACCACTCACACTATATACAAAATTCGACCTAGGCCAGTTCAAACCATCATCCATCCTAGGGTGATTCCTAGGATATCCCCCTATTATACCAGAGGGAATCTTGGAAGGCACGAGGGCACTGGTGTGTATGATGCTCTCATCAAACACCAAAACTAGCCCAGACATAAAAACCAACAGTACGGATGCCGAAGCCACTGGCATGACATTCCTACCATATGCCATTTTTCAAACCCTGTTTTTATATCCCCCCACCTAGTTTTGTGTAAAAAAAGTCATGGAAACTATGACATTGCTGAATATGGCTTTTGCAATACCTGTGTGGTATTTTGTCCCCCTAGCCATGTTAGGAAGTCTAGGAATCACCTCTATAAGAATAAACCCTATTTCCCCTCAAGAGATAATAGTAGTTAACGAAACACCTGTAGCAACGCCAGCTGACACGACCAAGAAAAATAACCAAAAAGGGAAAAAATTCGAAACCCCCAAGTTACCTAGGGCATTACAACCTTGTGCATTGTGCGATTTCGTAGGTCATCCTACTAATATTTTCCCGAAGTTAGAAGAATTGAAACCCCTTCTACACATTAAAAGAAATGCCTTGACCTTGAATTCCCATAAAGAGGAACAAGCCACAGACAAAAAAGGGAAATCATTACGCATCAATAATGCATACGCCATATGCAACAATTATGAGAATTATACTCATCATTTCCCAGAGATGCCGTGATATGGGGATGCCTTGCAAGCCCTAGAAAAATCTTACTAGGAGGACCCCTCAGCTCCACCCATGAAAATGGACAAGGGATAACCCAAAACCATACTATACTTACAAGAGGAGCCTACATCTTGCTCTCAGTGTTAGTATGAATATTTAAAAGGTCGTAAAAGACCACTTTAGCTATGCATAACAAATAGCCCTAACATCAATTATGGCTGCCAAATATCTTTAAATCTGCAATCAGGTGATCTAAATAATGTTGCACAAATCCAGATCTAAGCATAAAAGACATTAAGCAGATAAAATAAAATGAGGCTCCATGCATCCAATAGACAAGACAAGAACGATGTATTTGAAAGAATTTTTATATTATATTGAAAAGGGGCACCTGAGAGGAAAACAAGAAAGGTGTTTTCCGGTTCTCCTCAATGGGATGGGTTCTTGATAGTCCTCAGCACTTTAGATCTAGAATCTCTCTCTCTTGTTGGTATAGAAAACCCAGACAAACATAGAACTCAATGGGAGCTCACAAGGAAAAAATGGAGAAAATGTGACCAAGTGTATAGATCCAGAGGTGATCTTTAGGCAACAAAAGGTGACTAATGAATGGGGAAAACCCTTCTATTTATAACAAAATATTAGGGTGATCTAGAAACTTGGTGCATGAATAAAATATTATTAATCAAATTCTAGAACCACCCTTTAGGAATATTTTATTATATTTGTTGGAGGGAAAAGGATTTTTGACTTGGGTCAATTTCTTTATTTATAAATAATAAATAAATAAATGATTTATTTATTATTTTAAGGAAATAGTGGGAATATAATTAAATAAATAATGATTTATTTAATTATTTATAAATGATTTAGTCAAATTTAACTAGGAATATTATTTAAATAAGGATTTAAATAATTTATTCCTAGGAAATAATCAAATAAATAAGGATTTATTTAATTTATTTCCTTGTTTTGGGTTAAATATGACCGGGAAATATAAACAAATATAGATTTGTTTATTATTTCCTTTTGGGGTTTCCTGTTTAGACCATAAACAACTTAATAAAGGTGTTTTACTAAGTTATTTCACATAGTGAAAGCAATTTTACTTAGGGTAAAATTGGTCTTACATGGTGTACTTGGGTTCATCTAATGATAGTAGGTTAGATGACCAAAAAATGGTGTAACAGATTGCCCCCCAACGTACGAGTGTTAGGAGCAAATCGTATGACCGAAGTACATTGTAAGAACTCAATCACTAGACATCGAGAGGGAAGTCAGAGAGAGAAATGTAAGGTAGTCTAATGTGCTAAAGGACTAGACCCTGAGGAGATGAGACTTACAGATGCAACAAGTATCTAGTTTATGAAGTGGTACCTGTGCTAAAGGCAGCGGGGGAGGCATACCTATGCCCGCCGAGACAAACTACAAAAGAATAGTATGTCCAGTAAACAAGGAACTGAACTATAAAGTACATGCTGACATAAATACGAGCCAAGAAAATAGAATAATTAATCCCACATACATGTTCCTGGAATAATCGTCAGGACTTATACAATAATATTTTAGTAAATGAGATACAAATACAACCCAGATGCCCCCCTATATACGGGGAAGGGCTCACAAAATCTGACTGATACATGCAAAACGAAAAGGCGGTGCAAGGGGCTGAGGCTGACATCATCAAATGGAGGGAGTTGCATCAAAGGCTGAAATGAAGAAGTCATCCGGGCATGTGGGGGGCTACCGGCAGGGCCACCCCCTCATGAGGGTTGAGACATCTCACACATACCCGGGAATCACCAATAGCTGATGCTGCATCACTGGACCACCAAGTATACAAATCGTGATCATGTTGAACAGAGCTCGAACCAAGGTACACCACCCTCTAGACCTGGCTTCTGGAGTGAATGAGTTGATGTCGTCAGAAGGAGGTCCGCCATAGGTGAGGCAATAAGGGATCTCCAACTCAGGCACGAGAGAAAATAGTAGAGTGACTTAATAGACGAACATTAATGATGATGATGAAATGATGAAAGGTCCAAAGGGGACCCTAAAAACATGAGTACAAAATGGTATCTCATGACGAAAATCGACACAAACAAAAATAAATATGTAGGCCAAGCGGTGCCCCAAG
Source organism: Pinus albicaulis (assembly GCA_034641835.2). Lineage (NCBI taxonomy): Eukaryota > Viridiplantae > Streptophyta > Pinopsida > Pinales > Pinaceae > Pinus > Pinus albicaulis. The sequence goes on along the minus strand of JAXQQM020077276.1, from coordinate 3,011 downwards.
GAAAAGTGTTGTAAGTGAGGAAATCCGATTTGGAGGAGAGGGGAAGGAAGACTTCGTGGACAACATGTGTCCTAGTGAAGTAATGAATGATGAAAACAAACATATGTTGGCTATCTACAAGAAAATAAAACATGCATTTCGAGCGGGAAATGCTAAGGGTAATATTTCTTAAGATAGAGTGCGTTGCGAGGATTAGGAAGGGGGTGGCCTTCAAAGTCCTCTAAAAGATATGCCCCCTTCCCAAGATCTTTACTGATGATGTAAGGACCTAGCCATAATGAGTCAAACTTCCCATGACCGAGGGTATCGTGGGCCTGGTCGTATACTAGAACAAGGTCACCTTCATGAAAGGTGCGAGGGTGTACTTTTCGGTCATACTGAGCTTTGGTGCGCTTTTTGGCCACTTCAAGAGTTTGCAATGTAACACAACGGTCTTCAGAGGCGCGCTCAAGCATGATAAGTCGTTGTTCTAGAGGTTGGGTATCAGGGAGAAGTTCGATAGCCAAATGAAGGGAAGGAATTTCACACTCGATTGGTAAGACTGCCTCCTCGCCAAAGACAAGGTGGAAAGGAGTGCAACCGGTGGCGGTTTTAACAAAAGTACGGTAAGCCCACAAAGCAGGGAAGAGCATAAGATGCGAATTGGTTTTGTGCTTATTCACCGTTCGTTGAAGCATGGTCTTAAGAATTTTTTTGACTGCTTCAACTTGGCCATTCCCTTGGGGGTAATAGGAGGATGAATATTGATGCTCAAAACCCAATAGTGAGGATAGCTCATGCCAAATCTCATCTTCAAAATGTCGGCCATGGTCAGAGACCAATTTTTTTGGAACTCCGAATCAAGCAATGACGTGGTTGAAGAAAAAGAGGGCAGCGGTGGCTGCCGTATTGTTGGATGTTGGCATAGCTTCGGCCCATTTTTTGAAATAGTCAACTGCCACAATGATATATTTGTGGTTACCAGCAGATGGAGGTCGACATTCCATGAAGTCGATGGCCCATTTACAAAAAGGACCAGCTGTGACGACGGGATGGAGGGGAGCGGGGGGAGCTCGTGCCTTAGGGGGAAAATGTTGGAAATTGGAACAGTGTGTGACTGCTTCAATGTAATCGTTGAAGAGAGAAGGCAAAAAATACCTAGTGCGCATAATTTTTTCGGCGGTGGCGAGGCCGGAGAGGTGGCCGCCACAAGCGCCGCTATGACAAGCATTGAGGACTTGCTCGGCTTCAGCATGTGTGAGGCAACGATGAAGGATAGTATCTACTCCGCGATGATAAAGGTCGTCACCGATCAGAAGGTAGCGAGGGGCTTGGTGTCGAATACGTCATCGAGCATCACGATCAAGATGAAGGGCGAACTTTTGGGTTCGCAAGTAATGAAGGATGTCATCATACCAGGGATCGTCGGTGGCAATGGCGAATAAATGTTCATCGAGAAGAGCATCATTAATTGGAGTGTCTTGCGTTCCGGTAGGTAAATCTGAAATGAGTTCAGCGAGGGCTAAACCTTTCTTGCTTTTTGGGGCGACAAATTCAAGGTCGAATTCTTGGAGGATAACGACCCAACGAGCGTATTTCCCACTGAGGATGTGTCAACTTGATAGGAAAGCAATGGGGTTGGAATTAGTCACAACCTTGGTGGAACGCATGAGGATATAATGACACAGTTTTTGGACCAAGAACACGACAGCTAGCGCTAATTTCTCTTCATGTGAATAGGACACAGGGGGACCGACAAGGTTCTTACTGACATAATAGATCACATGTTCAACACCGTTATCATCTTCCTGGATAAAGACACCGAAAACCGAATAGGTGGAAGCGGAGATATAGAGGATGAAGTCCCGGTCAAAGTCAAGAGGACGGATCAACATAGCGGATGTGAGAGCATGCTTGAGGGAATCAAAAGACTCTTGAGTGTAGGTATCCCAAACAAAGGGGGTGTGAGATCGAAGGAGTCTAAGGAAGCCATGTGCGGTAGTGGCATAGTCAGGCACGAATCGGCGAAGAAAATTAGCTTTACCTTGGAGACTTTGAAGCTGGCGTAAGGTACAAGGAATAGGAAGTTCAAGAATGGATTGAAACTTCAAAGGATCAAGATTTATCCCGTCTTTAGATACTATGAAGCTGAGGAGACGACCGGCGGGAATGCAAAAGACACATTTTAATGGGTTCAGGCGAATATTATACTTGCAACATTGGAGAAAAATGGTACACAGATCATGGAGGTGTTGCGCCCGATGTTTAGAACGGGCAGTGAGGTCGTCTAAATAGGCAAGGATAATATGAGCTAAGTCATGGAAACAATAAGACATGGCTCGTTGAAAAGTGGCACCAGTGTTCTTAAGGCCAAATGGCATGACTCGGTATGCAAAAGTGCCCCACGGACTAATGAACGCGGTTTTAAGTTGATCAGCACGACGGATAACGATTTGGTTGTATCCAGAGAAACCATCCATAAAGGATAGCATCTCGTGCCCCGCACACTGATCAATGATTTGGTCAATAAATGGTGTGGGGAATTTGTCTTTGGGACAAGCTTTGTTCAGATCGCGAAAGTCAGTGTAGACTCGAATGGTGCCTTGTTTTTTGAGGATGGGAACAGGGTTGGACACCCAAGTGGTGTACTCAATGGGATAAATGAAACCAGCTTGCCTGAGCTTATCGATCTCGGCTTTGATGGCTTCACGTCTGGAGGGATGAATGGGTTTCAACTTTTGACGGACTGGAGTGGCATCAGGCCATGTGTCGATATGATGTTCGACAATGGTGGGATCGAGTCCGGGAATTTCTGAATAGGACCAGGCGAAGATATCGCGGAATTCTTCGAAGAGTTTAGTGTAGGCTTCAATTTCTTCCGGAGTGCATTGGACGCCCATGGTGATATGTTCTTTGATTCCTAGTTTAACAAAGATATCTATTTTGATGGTAGGGGAGATATTGGCCATATTACCTTCTTCGAAAGCGTCAGGTGCAGGAATGGGATTTTTAAACCAATCGACCTTATCGGG
>JAXQQM020088539.1:0-32500 GCA_034641835.2 Pinus albicaulis | reverse complement strand
GACATTGCGAGCACATAATAATTGAGACTTGTAGAAAGCAAGTGGAAATGGGTAAGCCTTTGAGTGATTAGGACGACTGACGAATGGAGGACGTTATAATGCACATCAAGATGCGGATGTTTCAAGTGATGCATGGGACATATTGAAATTTATATGAGTTTCCAATGCATTCAGAATTCAGGGTCCTCTATTTGAGAATTTGGTTATACAATTTTGTGTGAAGATGAATAAATTACAAATCACCTCACCAAACTTAAAAGATTTGAGGGAAGAGTAACTTGAAATTGTGGTCAACATTTAGTTTGAAGAAAGAGATTTAATAACTATTCTCCTTTATAGTTTACCTTAGCCCTTCAATGTCCTTGTCACAAGTCCGACTTTATCACCTACAAGTGAAAATTTGACATGTAATGAACTTGGAGAATTACTTTTGCAGTAAGAGCGAAGGAATAAGCCTCTATAGTAGCAGGAACATGTGGATTCTGGCATCACTAGAAGTGTTTCTGCAAACTTTGATCCTTTGGGTTAACTCACCTTTGTATTTGATCTAGTAATATCCTTTCCCCTTTCCAAGCTGGACTCTTCGGGTTTGGAGGTTTTTGTACTATGGTCGTTAGGAACCTGAAAAGACTCCAAATTATTAGTTGTAGTATATTTATTTGTGGGCTTTTTCATTTTAGTCACTGCATTGGAAGGATTAGTATTTATTTCATGTCCATCTGTGGAGGTTTCCTTGTGTTTGACTTGATTTTATTTTATTTACATTTGTTTTCCCAAGGGATGCTTATTCACATTCACATTTGTGGATGGTATCCTTAAGAAATCTCTTGGCATATACTATAGACAATTGCACCTTATTTGAACTTGGCACTTATTCACATCGAACTTATCAAATACCCAATAATATTGGTGACAACTAGTTGAGCTAACCCTTTAGATAAATTTTGCTTCTATTGTTACAGGCACACGTTTTACAAATTTCCCAACTCGAGCAGATCTTGCAGTTGAAAGGAATATTTTTAGTCTAGAGGACCTTTCCCAAGAGCATTTCATCAACTTCAAGTTAATTAAAGTTACCAATGTTTTTCTTAGGTCTAGATACACAATATCACATATGAAAGATTGGTACACTCTGATGCGATATTTGAAGGCATTAGTTGATCTCAAGGGGTTCCTTCTTGTGAGAAGACTTATTAATGCCAAAATTCTAGAGTTAAGCTAGGAAGCTCATTCCAGATTAGAATGGAAGGATGTGTTTCATCAAAGGGATTACAACCTAGGGTCCATGGTTTCACAAATAATCCTTCTCTTCTCGTCATCCATGGGCCCCTTATGGTTTGAAATGAACAGTAGGAAGTTCCCTCTCCAGAGAAGTGTTATGGCCGAGCCATTCTGAGTCTTACAATTATGTTGGATCAAATGGGATGTTGTATTATCCAGTAGCCAAATGGTAAGGCTGCAATCTAAGAGGTGATGGCTATTATGTACTCATAATATCTATTTTCCCTAGTGGAGATCTTGTTTCCTTTCTCCACTAAAATTTGTCAAACTAAAAAGCTTTGTATGTTGAAATTTCTTTGGAGGATGCCACCAATTAAAGGTGAATCTATGAGTAGAATGCACACAAATGTTGGGAATCCAAAAGTATATATTCTTAATGATGAATAATGGCAAACAAAATTTTGTGCATGTAAACAAAAAGTGGTTTGACTACAGGGGCTTAGCGATGATGCTAAATGTACGTCTTGCTTTTCTCAGCATCGATGGAAAGTGTTGCCACTGCGGTAAGCTTGGTCATTTACAAAAGGATTGTAGGCAAAAGGAAATATGTTTTTTCAAAACAAAGGCATTCTAATGAGCATGGTTGCTATGTTCCGAAGGTGAAATATTTATAGGTTTGTGTTTGAGTTTATTATTTTTAAACTTTTGATTTGCGGGTGTGGAATATTACAAATCAAAAATAGAAAATAAAGTGAACAAATAAATTGCATCCATGGAAATTATGCATAAATTAAAGGATAAGGAATTTTGACTAACTAAAGGCAGAACATATAAAGGCAAAAATGAGTTTCCTGCAAAGAAATTTTGGAAACAAGGGAAAAATTTACACTGCTAAGGACTGCAACTGGTTTTCTTTTCCTCACTACAACTGAGCACTTTTTCTTCTCGCTGCTACTAGCATGAATGGTGTTCACTAATTAATTCTTTTTACTTCCTTCCTTTGTTACTGGTTCTTATGTTGTTTTTGGTTGGTTGAGGTGAATACATTAGTTTTAAATTTTAATCGTAGGTTCGGTTCATGCCAAGTAAATCCAGGGTTGGTTAAGTTTTTACACTTATTGTTTCCTTTTATCTGATGATAGGTTTTTGAAGGGTTTTGGTGGCTTTGGCTAATGAACTGACCATTTTGACTGGTTTATGGTTCAAACCGGCTGGTTTTGAATACTATGATGGAAACTACTATATATAGGCACCGAGCCTCCATCATTTTGGAAACTATTCTGTGAACTTTTGCAGCCTATACTCTATGGTTATAAGTAGCCTAATTTATCTCCATGACAACTCGTTTGACATTTTAAGGTAGCTCATATGATGGTCTCTTTGTGGTAAGGAGGGTCTAATATTTGTTTACAATGTGGCCCTGTTCAATTAATTATATGTGACCTAAAAAAAGTCAATTGCGGCCTTTATTTATGGCAACTTATGCGAGTTTTTTTTTTGTGATTTTCTTGGAGGCATTTGAGGCCCATTCTCCCCTATCCTTTCCCTACATGTGACCTTTCGTTGTGTAATTTATGCGTCCTTATAGAACTAATAATGTGCAACCTTGCTCTGTTAAGTGTACTATATTTATGGTCTCACTTTGGTGTCTCTTGGTGCAACCTTAGTGGCCCTAACCTTTTTCATCCAGGGTATAGTTTATATGACCTTAAGGAGGTTTTTTGTTGACTACTTGAGAAACCCCATATGTGCCCTAACCTTTTGTGTTTGGTAGCAATGCATAACAATGATATGTCAATCATATTGTAGTGATATAACAACCATGTATAATAGTGATGTATGGTAGTCATATGTAGAAATGTTATTGCAGTCATGTGTAGCAGTGTTATGGAAGTTATGTGAAACAATGATATTGATATATGGCAGTGTCTTGATAACTGCAGTGAAATTCTTATAAAAGTGATGTGTGGCAATGACATTCTATGCTCATGACAATGATGATTATGCATATATTTTGAGCATAATCTCTTGCTCTTATAACAATGTAGTCTAGAAATGACATGATATTGACTCTTGACAATTATGTATGACATTGATGTTTGATCTTCTGATAAAGATGAATGGATGTATGGTTGAAATGCATGTCTTGTGTAATAGTGACACGACAGAGATAATTGTTCCTAGTTTCTCCTCTATGACAGTGATGTATGGAATTTCCTTATAACCAAAATATATGGTTGTGATGAAAGTGATATGATCGTGACAAAGATATATGCTACCTATAGTGATATAGAGGTATCCCTATCAGAAGTTGATTAGAGGCATAGTATTTAGCTCAAAAATGAAAGTGCTAAAAAATTCTCCAAACTAGAACAATCGGATAGAGCTCGTCGCCAGGATTCTGGCGCAATTTGTTTCGTCAAAATCCGAGTTCGTATGAGTAAGTTATGATCTGATGTTTGTTTTCTCAAACAGGGAAAAAATGTGCAGAACAATGACAGACTGATGACTTGGCAGTCTAGGCAGCATCTCAGGAATATCGAGGGAATATTCTACAATTTTTAACCAATGACACTGTGACAAGTGTCACATTCAGATTCGTCAATGTTTATTTGGAAATTGTTATGGTGGAATTTGAACCAATGGAGAAGGGCCACGTGGAGCAGCGAGGGGCTGTCATGTGCCCTCCTCCATGGCATTGTATGGTGCACATCTATTTCGAACACTAAGGTTTTTTAACCCTAACTATATGGTGGGATATTCCTATTCTACATTTGGTAGACATATATTATATGGTGGAGCAGTTATAACCGACGAACATGGCTAACTAAACTGGCGGACAGGGTAACCTATGGCAGAGACTCCTAACTTTGGCAGAATGGACAACTTGCATGGTGGAGGTCCCAATATAGCGGAGGCACATATTATTATTAAACCAAATTTTTAACTTTGGTTATGTTGTATGGTGGAGCGCAACAAAATATACGCCGGGGGTCGGGGTCGAATCCACGACCACTCGCGTGTAATCCAAACGTGCTTCCATCTCCTCTACACCGTGGGTCTTAACCATAAGTACCCCGCTTATATTTAAATTTTAAACACGCCAAAGTTGGGGGTCCGGATATGATTGAGAGCGGAGAACCACAGGGCTTATCACCAACAGAAATTCAAAATCCGTTAACCTTGTTTAATTTTCCACTAATCCAAAGATTAATCCATAATCTACATTTAAGCGCTAAATGCGCTTAGCGCTAACTCGAGATTTATTAACACTTAATGCACGCTTATCTTAAGCTAATGGCGCGATCAACATGGTGGCAGAGTTGGCAGAGTCTGCATGCGGCGGAGTTGCAGTTTTAGTGGAGTTATCTAGCCAGTTTCCATAATTAGTGGAGAAATTGTAGGAAAAATTGGTTTTGCCACAACTGAGGCAATTTCGACCAATTTTAGCTCAGGAAGAGTCATTATTGGTATATTTTGATGTTTTGGAGCCATTGGAGCAGGTTGTAGACGCAACAGGAGACTGTAAACACCACTTTTGTACAATTGAAGCTAATATAAAGGCCCATGCCATGGAAGCTAGACCAATGAGATGTAGCCCAGGAGGGGTGAACTCGTTCATCAAAACCATGTGTATTTGACTCAGTTGTTTGTGTTTGCTGTGTTTATATATGCTACTATTCAACATTTAGTTTCCATGTTTTTATGTTCATGAAATACAATTAATCTCATAAAGTTTGTTTGTTTATCAATCATAAGCACATGTATAAACCCTTGTGAAAGAAGCAAACATAAGCGCTTTCATTATAAATCTAAAACTGTTATTAGCACAACAATAAATAACAATCAATTTCAGATCAAGTTGGTATCATAGCAAAGGTTATTTGCTTGATTTGCTTGAGATTGTGCACATTAGGGGATTTTTGAGGTCTAAAATGGGCCTCCTAAGAAAAATGTACAACCAAAATAAACTTTATAAGATTTAACAGGATTCAAGATGATGATGTCAACCATGGGGGATAATTCACCATTTTTTAAGTAAAAGGGTAAAATGATTAAAAAATAATAAAATAATAAAACTACTTTTTAAACTCGTATTTTCAACTTATCTCCCAAATTTTTTGCTCAAATTTTTAGCAAGAATTCTCATTGGATGAAAAATTAAATTCCTCATCCAAGGAGTACCCATGTTGCATACTTTTGATGGACCCTGCTACACGAAAAATGAGAAATACACGAAAACACATGATTAGAATCACACTTTTCATTTCATTTATTTCTCATTTTTCATGTAGCAGGATCCATCGAATGTATGCAAAATGGGTACTCCTTGGATGAGGAATTCAATTTTGCATCTATCGAGTACTCTCGCTCAAAATTTGAGTAAACATTTTGGGAGATAAGCTGATACTACGAGTTGAAAAAGTAATTTTTTATTTTCTCCCTCTAAAATTTGATGATGTAATCAAATCTTATTTTATTATTTCCACTATTATTTTATAATATTTTTAGGAGGCCCATTTTAGACCTCAATTACACTAATGATAAGGGTTTTAATAGTTACAATTTTGTGATGCTTACAAGGTTGAAGTTGCAGAGAGGGGAAGGGAATCTATTAGTTGTTAGTTCTGAGGTTAGGACTAGAAGAAAGAGAGCTGAGAGAGCATCATCTTCACCCAAAGTTCCACTCATAGCTGCACTTGAAGCACCTCAAGTTATATCTACAAAAGTTGGGATTGAAGAGGTACAAATTGCAGAAGAAGCTGATTTGATTGAGAAGGTACAAGCATCAGAAGTTGAGCATGAATCCTTAGCCATTATGTCAGGCGCTGGAGAGACTCGAGGACATTCAGAAGAGGAATATGTCAAGAGAGACTTCAAGGAAATTCAGAGAATGGTTAAAATCATGTTTGATGCATTCACTGTAGAAATAGAAGGAGAAGGTTCTAAGCCTCCACACGGAGAAGAAACTTCAGATGATAAGAAGGATGAAGAGAAGAGTTTGAAAGGCAGTGGAGGAAAGCCACCTCCATCTCCACCATCCTCATCATCTTCCACTTCCACCACAAAAACCACCCACACTCATTCAAAAACCCCAAAAGGAAATACTCCATTACTCAAGTTGGACATCAAGTTTGAACTTCCCATGTAAAATGGCGAGGTAAATGCAGAGAAGTTGGACAATTGGATCCATCAATTGGAAGTGTACTGTAGAATTTATAATCTACAAGAGGACGACATAAAGATATAGTTGGCTTCATTAAGGCTAGAAGGAGAAACACTATTTTGGTGGGAGGCAAATACTCAAGAGGAGATGCGAATCTGTGGTAAGATATCCATTTCTTGGTTTGAATTCATTTCTTCCATTAAAAGATAGATTTATCTATTAGCCTATATGAAAAAATAAACTATGAGTTGGCAAAAATTTAGGCAACTAAAAGGCCAAACAGTTCAAGAGTACACCCAAGAGTATAGAAAGAGGGTTTTGTTGTTAAAAGTAAACTTGAATTCCCAAGGCACACTCTTTAAATATATTGGGGGTTTACATTCCTATTTGAAAAATACTATCATTATGTTTAACCCAAAAAAATTAGATGAAGTATGTGTGCAAAATACGCATCTTGAAGCAAGGGGAAATAACATTCAGGAAGAGGGTAGTAAGAAGAAGCCATTCAAGGGTAAGGGAAAAGAGAAGGGAGGAAAATGGAAGGGAAAGAAGAATGCAAGCATCAAGAAATAAGGGGAGAAAACTACATGCAAACATTGTTCCAAAGAGGGGCATGATGAAGCCTACTGTTGGAAACTACATCTCGAACTAAGGCCTAAGAAACCAAATAACAAAGGGAAACAAAAGATGACTGCCACCAGACAACATGATCTTGGATCCGATTCTGGAGATGAGACCAAGATCGTAGCCATGGTTAACAAAGGAAAGGAAGCCATAACAACACTCAAAATGAAGACACAAGGATATAATTGTTCCATATGAGAGTGATTTCAAATCATACAAATATTGATGCATTGTTTGATAGTGGGTCACAAGAAAGCCTGATTTCAGAAGACTTGGTCAAAAATATTAACCTTGAAACTATACCACATCATAAACCATATCCTTTGGGTTGGATGGTTAAGAATGTCAATTTACAGGTTGCAAGGAAATGCATATTTTGATTTTCTATTACTACAAAATTTGTTGATGAAGTCGAGGTAGATGTGGTTCCACTTGACATTTAAGGAATTATCTTGGAAAGTCCATATTTGTATGACAGGAAAGTGGTGTTTTATCGCCATGAGAAAAAATATCATTTTATTAAGGATGGGGTGGAGTATATTGTGAGAGGTCATAAAAAAAAGCTGAATATTTCTTTAGTTAATGCTGGGCAAATGAAGAGGCTAGTTAATGCAAGTAAAAATTTTGTGCTTCTCATGATAAAAAAAAGGATGATGTTGACTATGAATCATTTGAAGGATGTGATGAAAAATTAAAATCTGATTTGTTTGATGTGGTAAGTCAGCATAGCGAGATGTTTCAAGAACCAAGTGGGTTACCTCCCAAGAAGGGAATTCAACATGAGATTCAACTGCAGCAAGATGTTCTACTTCCAAACATTGGTATGTATCGCATGTCAATTATGGACAGTTTGGAAATCAAGAAGAAAATCCAAGAATTGTTGAAAAAATGTATCATATGCCCATCTACTTCGCCATGTGGTTCACCAATTGTTTTGGTACCAAAGGAGGATGGGACTTGGTGCATGTGCATAGATTTCCGCGCACTGAATAAAATCACAGTAAAGAATCACTATCCACTCCCATGCATTGATGATTTTCTTGATCAGTTAATGTATGAAAATTATTTCACTAAGCTAGACTTACGAAGTGGTTATCATCAAGTTAGAATAGCTGAGTAGGACATTTGGAAAACTGCATTTAAAACTAGGCAAGGATTGTTTGAGTGGCTAGTTATGCCATTCGGTCTAATGTCAAATGCTCCAGCTACTTTCATGAGAGTCATGAATGATGTAATAAGAACATTTATAGATGAATTTGTCATTGTTTGCTTAGATGATATTTTGATATTCAACAAGTCAAGAGATGAACATGTCATGCATGTGAACAAGGTACTTGATGTCTTGAAAAAAGAGCAGTTATTTTTAAAGATGTCGAAGTGTGAGTTTGGAAAGAATTATTTAGTGTATTTGGGACACATTGTTTGAGGAGGTGAGTTGAAGATAGACCCTTCCAAAGTAGAGGTCATTCTGAATTGGCCCAAGCCCAATATATTTACAGAGGTAAGAAGCTTTTTTGGGGCAACACAATATTGGAGGAAATTCATTGCTAGTTTTTATTCCATTGTAGCTCCGTTACATGCATTGAAAAGTGTCAAAAAGGTCTTCCATTGGGGAGATATGAAGCAAAAATCATTTGATGGTTTAAAGCAAAATATAAGTTTAGCGTTGGTATTGGCTCTTCCAGATCTTAGACAACCATTTGAGATCCAAAGAGATGCAAGTGATAATGCCATGGGAGTAGTTCTCATGCAACATGGTAAGCCTATTTCATTTCATTTTGAAATTTTTAATGGAGTTGTGACTAACTATCCCACCTATGACAAAGAGTTATACGCATTGGTACAAAGTGTAAAGAAATGGAAGCACTATTTGATGGGGAAAGAGACCATTATCCATACCGACCATCAGCCATTGCAGTACTTACAATCACAATCAAAGTTGTAGAAATCAAGAAATTTCAGATGGATGGGATTTCTACAAAAAATTCATTTGGTTATCAGGTATAAAAAGGAAATCTACAATAAGGTAGCTAATATGCTCTCTAGGCCTATTGTAAATTCATCGATTATACTCAACCACAATTCAGTTATGCATGAAAGTTACATTGAATAATATGCATATGATAGTGATTTTCAAGATGTGTATGAAAGCTTGAGTCAAGGAAACCAAAATGAAGAGAGATTATCATGTGCATAAAAATTTGTTGTATCACTTGGGAAAGTTATGTATACCACAGGGAGAAAGAAACAATATCATTAGGGAGGCGCACACTTCATTGATTGCTGGACATTTCGGTGTAGGCAAGACGATATCGAATCTCCAAAGGTATTTTTATTGGCCACACATGATTGATAGTGTATCTCATTTTATTAGAGGATATTATTTATTTGCAATAAGTAAGCCTACTAATAGGAAACTTGGATTGTACACTCCACTTCCGATTCCTTCACATCCTTGGAATAGTATCTCAATAGATTTTGTAGGTAGTCTTCCAATATCAAGGAAATGTCATGATTACTTGTATGTTGTGGTAGATAGGTTCAGAAAAATGTGTCTTTTGATGCCATGTAAAAAAAAAATAACAGCTAAACAAACAACTCACCTTTTCTTTCAAAATGTATGGGTTCATTTTGGTCTTCCTACTTCTATTGTAAGTGATCGAGATTTTCGGTTTGTTGGGAATTTTTGGTCAAAATTATGGGACATGATGGACACAAAGTTGAATAAGAGTACATCATTTCATCTGCGAACAGATGGTCAGACCGAGGTGGTAAACATGATAATCATTCATCTTCTTAGAGGCTATTGCAGCAAACATCCCAAGTTGTGGGATGAACATTTGCATTACATTCAACATGCATACAACAGGTAAAAGCATTCTTCCACAAACACATCGCCATTTGAGGCATGTCTTGGGTACTTGCCAAGATCACCTTTGGACTTCATATTTGAGAAATATGTCACTATAGAGGATCATAGTGACATAGATAAGGCAAGGAATTTCATTGAGAAAATTCAGTTGGTACATAACACAGTGCAGGAACAACTTGAAAAGAGTCAAAGCAGCTACAAGGCAAGGCATGATAAACACTGTGTTGATAAAAAATTCCAGGTTGGAGATGAAGTTTTGTTATATATTAGCAAAGAAATATTCAAAAGGGGAAGGTAAAAATCTCAAGCCAATTCGTTATGGTGCATTTAAAATTATGGAAAATATTGGTACTCTAGGATTCTGACACAATTAGTTTCGTCAAAATCCGAGTTCGTATGAGTAGGTTATGATCTGCTGTCCATTTTCTCAAATAGGTAAAAAATGTGCAGAACAGTGATAGACTGATGACTTGGCAGTCCAGTCAGCATCTCAGGAATATCCAGAGAATATTCTCTAATTTTCAGCTAATGACACTGTGGCAAATGTCACAGTGAGATTCGCCAATGGTGCTTGGTAAATTGAATTTTTTCTTCCTATTCTAAGGTTGAAATTTTCATATATGGTGCATTATTATTTTTATATCATGGTGGAATTTGAGCCAATGGAGAAGGGCTACATGGAGCAGCCAGGGGCTGCCACGTTCCCTGCCCCATGGCATTGTATGGTGCACATATACACTAGCAGACATGGCTAACTAAACTAGCAGACAGGGTAACCTATGGTGAAGACTCCTAACTTTGGCAGAATGGACAACTTGCGTGGTGGAGGTCCCAATAGAGCAGAGGCACATATTATTATTAAACAAAATTTTGAACTTTTGGTTATGTTGTATGGTGGAGCACAAAAAAATATACGCCAGGGGTCGGGGTTGAACCCACGACCACTCGCGTGCAATCCGAACGCGTTTCCATCTCCTCTACACCGTGGGTCTTAACCCATAAGGATCCCGCTTATATTTAAAGTTTAAATGCACCAGAGTTGGGGGTTTGAAGGGGGCCAGTATTGTGGGCCAACCCCCTCCCATATACTCAAGAGCGGATAAACACAGGGATGATCACCGACGGAAATTCAAAATTCGTTAAACCTGTTTAATTTGTCACTAATACGAAGATTAATCCATAATCCACGTTTAAGCGCTAAACGCGCTTAGCGCTAAACGCGCTTAGCACTAACTCGAGATTTATTAACACTTAATGCGCGCTTATCTTAAGCTAATGGTGCAATTAACATGGCGACAGAGTTGGTGGAGTCCGCAAAATGCGGTGGAGCTGCAGTTTTAGTGGAGTTATCTGGCCAGTTTCCAGATTTAGTGGAGATATTGTAGGAAAAATTGGTTTTGACATAAATGAGGCATTTTTCGACCAATTTTGGCTCAGGAAGAGTCATTCTTGCTAGATTTTGATGTTTTGGAACCATTGGAGTAGGTTGTAGAGGCAACAAGAGACTGTAAACAAAAATTTTTCACAATTGAAGCTAATACAAAGGCCCAAGCCATGGAAGATGGACCTAGGAGATGTAGCCCAGGAGGAGTGAAATCCTTCATCAAAACCATGTATATTTGACTCATTTTTCTATGTTTGCTATGTGTTTATATTATACTGTTCAACATTTAGTTTCCATGATTTTATGTTCATGAAATTCACTTAATGTCATCAAGTTTGTTTGTCTATCAATCATAAGCACATGTATAAACCGTTGTGCAAGAAGAAAACATAATCACTTTCATTATAAATCTGAAACTGATATTAGCAAAACAATAACTAACAATCAATTTCAGATCAAAAGTCGTGTGGAAGACTCCTTGATTGAATTGTCTGTTGTTGGCTCATGAGGATCCTGTATGATCTAGGGTTGGACCTAGGAGGTTGTTACACAACATTTTGTCACTGTCCCTACAATCCCCATCTCACCCATTGGAGGGTCATTTCCGTGATCAATAAGCGGTGTCATGCCTAGAAAAGACCATCACTTTGCCCCTTTACATGAGAGTAACATTCCTTCTGTTGACAATTCCCTAAGCAGAGACTCAAAAACCCTTGTTTTTGCCTTGGCGCGGGTAGTCAGTTATGTCCTTGTGCCGAAGAGGAAAATTAACACTGGGCCCCGCGCCAGCTGGCACTCTATCCCAGTTTGCCACCCGCGCCAAGATGTTTATGGAATGTTTTTTAAAAATAGAGGTGAAGATTCAACTCCAACCACCTTGAGGATGAGTCATTGGGAGTGGTTGAACTGATAAACCACAAACTACCTCCTTTAGGTTTATGGTTTCCGCCTCTTATGGGAACTTCCTAAAGGATAGGCCTCCCTCCCACCTTTGTAGGGATCCTAACCTCCTCAGTTTCCTCTATAAAAGAAGCTATATCTCTTAGAACAAGCTAGCTGAACTTGGAGAATTAGACATATTATAGCTGAATGACCAGAGAAGATAGAATAAGAAGGAATTACGTTGAGGAAGCTTGAGTCCATGACTTCTGAGAGAGCTTGAGTCCATGCCTTCGTCCCGTCCGAATTCCTTGACGAGCATCTGAGACACGCTTCGCTTGAACCCCACTGGAGGAGACTGTGTGATCCAGGTGGATATCGGTGGCCACCCACCTATTCCATTTGGACCCCCACCATCAATTCTTGCAGCTTTTCACATTCAACACCACCTACTATTTTTAGCAAGTTTTCTGGTCCTACACTCCCAAAGACGTTTTGGGGCCTTAATGATCTAGGTGGATATTGGTGGCCACCCACCTATTCCATTTGAACCCCCACCATCAGTTCGTTCAGTTTTTAAGTTGCATCAAAACTTACTATTTTTAGCAGTTTTTCGGGTCCTGAACTTCCAGAGCCATTTTGAGGTCCTAAATGACGTTTTTTTGGGAAAACTGGGAGAAAAATGGGTTCATGGATCGATGTTGCTCACATCGAAAGTTGTAGTCCTCGAATAGATCTTTCTAACGAGCTATTGAGCGCGTCAAACAAATATCGGGTGCCAAAGTTATGTCCCCGGGAAGTTGAAACACCAATTTACCCAAATGGGACCCACAGTTTTGGCGCTTTGTCTCCCAGAGTTAGGTTTTTGGATGTTTCAGTTTTTCCATTGTTTCTCAATAATAAATAGGCCCTCAAGCCTCATTGTAACACAGTTCAGAGGTATTTAGCCGCCACATCTCTTCTCAAAGATTCGCTACCAACACCCTAGCTATTTTATTTCCATTCTGTGTGTAAGCATATTTCTGTTATTTGATATTAATGAAATGAAGCATTATTTCCGCTGCATCTCCTTGTTCATGGTTATTTCCGTATTCTATTGCATTCCTGCATAAATCCGGATCAGTGGTATCAGAGGGGTCTACTCTTTTTTATTATTTTTATTTGCATGTCCCCAACGCGGTCAGGGTATAAGAAGTTAGGGCTCGATCTGGTTGAACCCTTGCAAGATCAGCCTCGCAAACCCCGAATACCTCCCATGGCGGAAGAAAATAAAGACGAGGGAGCAAGAGATCCTATCAAAATACTGCTCGAGGAGGCCCTCGAGAAACAAAGGAACGTGATGATGGATAACTTTTCTCAGATCCTTCAACAACTGCCCACCTATGGCATATCTGCATTCAACAACCACTCTAGAGGCGCTACTCCCTTCAAGGTACATGTAAACTTTGACATTCCTATATTTGAAGGAAAAATAGATGTAGACGCCGTAGATAGATGGTTAAATTTGCTGGAAGGGTATTTCTCGATCCATGATTTCTTTGACCGAGAAAAGATTATTTTTTCACTCCTCAAAGCCGCCCCCCATGTCAAAGATTGGTGGGAAACCTACTGTGAGCAAGAGGACGAAGGGGAACCCTCTCTGTTCTCGGCCACACGAACTTGGAATTCATTCCGAGACGACATCAAGGAACAATATTACCCTGTGGGGAGCTATGAGGACAAATACATCCAATGGACCACGCTGCGACAACAAAGGGATCAAGATGTGCAC
This sequence comes from Pinus albicaulis, assembly GCA_034641835.2. Lineage (NCBI taxonomy): Eukaryota > Viridiplantae > Streptophyta > Pinopsida > Pinales > Pinaceae > Pinus > Pinus albicaulis. Next base: position 18,582 of record JAXQQM020088539.1, on the reverse strand, counting down.
GAACTGACAAATCTGTTCCATACCCTACGCACAAAGTTGGGTATTAAAGATTCAGAGAGAAATTTGGTACTCAAGTACTGCGACTGTTTGCACAAACACATTCAGGAGGAAATGGAGTTCCTCGACATTACATCGCTTGGCACGGTATATCACTATGCCGCCAAGATCGAGCATAAATTTAAGCAGAAGAAGCAAGACTTTGGATTTGCGAATCCGAAAGGTGCCCCTGAACCGAATAACAAGGGGCAAGGCCAAAGCAGTGCGACTCAGAACAAAACCACAAATCAAAGAAGGACACAGGGAAGTGGTGTGAATTTCATAACAGCCCCACTCACAACAAAAATGAGTGTAGGGCCAAACAGTCATTGGTGGCCGAACTAAAGGCACCTGAATTAGATGCATTTTCTGATCCTGAGTTAGAACCAGACAAAGGTAATGACAAATGGAAGCATATCATTGATGCGGATCCCAGTGCCATTGTTGCCACCAACAAGATCTAGAGGGAGGATCCAGAGGATCTAGAGGAGGGGGAGCGCCTCTTCCATTCGCAGATGTGGGTGAAGGGTTCTTCGCTGCAATTTATTGTCGATAGCGGAAGCTAAAAGAACCTCATTTCAACAGAGGTCGTGAAGCATCTCAGCCTATCGACCATAGCACACCCGCAACCATATACCATCGGGTGGCTTCACCCAGGGAGAGATATCCGCATCTGCCAACAGTGCTGCCTTCCGTACAACATCAAGCCATTCACGGATGAGGTATTATGTGATGTTGCTCCTCTTGATGTAGCTGATGTATTATTGGGCCAACCATACTTGTGGAGATGACATGCTGTGTATGAGTCTAGGTCTCGTGCCGTTATTATTACTTTGGGTAATAACTTGTACAAGATATCGGAGGTAGTACCGCCTCCTGTCATCTCTTTGACTACTGCAAAACAACGCAGTAAGATTGTTTCCCAAACCAGGAAATTTATTTTCCTTACAACTTGCTCATAGGGAAATAAGAATATTGTGGCCACAACCTCGAAACAGGGCTCCCCTGCACGGCTGCAGCAGATGGAAAAATTCATAGAGGAATACGAGGACATTTTCTCCTCATTCACAGAGGTTCCTCTACACTGTTAGGACAAGCACTCCATTGATTTGATCCCCAACGCACCGCCGCCTGATTTTCCATACATCCTGCAACTACACATACAGAATCCAAGCATGTACTGTATGAGGCTGATAAAAAAACCAAATTTACTAAACGCATCCAGCATGTCCACCCGCAGGTCCATGACATCTTCAACACATCTAATACTCAGTTCAACAGAATTTGCCTCATCTCATGGAGGATCTCAACACAATGGGGACCATTGCTTCCTAAGGAGGGAGGAATGATCCAGGTGGACATCGGTGGCCACCCACCTATTCCATTTGGACCAGCACCATCAATTCTTGCAACTTTTCACATTCAGCACAACTTACTATTTTTAGCAGGTTTTCGGGTCCTCCACTCCTGGAGCCGTTTTGGGGCCTTAATGATCCAGGTGGATATTGGTGGCCACCCACCTATTCCATTTGAACCCCCAACATCATTTCTTTTAGTTTTTAAGTTGCAACACAACTTACTATTTTTAGTATTTTTTCGGGTCCTGAACTTTCGGAGCCGTTTTGAGGCCCTAAACGACATTTTTTGGGAAAACCGAGAGCAACATATATTTCTAACGATCTATTGAGCATGTCAAATGGAGATCGTATGCCAAAGTTACGTCCTCGGGAAGTTGAACCACCAATTTACCCAAACGGGGCCCATAGTTTTGACGCTTCATCTCCTAGGGTTAGGTTTTTGGACGTTTAGATTTCTCCATTGTTTCTCAATAATAAATAGGCCCTCGAGCCTCGTTTTCACAAAGTTCAAAGGTCTGTAGCCACCACTTCTCTTCTCAGAATTCCTCTTGAAGTTTAAACAACCATTTTAATATGTAGCACATATATTGCATTATTTGATATTCATCAAATGAAGCATTATTTCATTTGCATGTTGTTGTTCATGGTTATTTTACGTATTATGTTGTGTTGAGGAAATGAAAATCCTACGGACGGAAGCTGATCCCTACTAGCCCAACACGGAGTCTAGCAACAATCATCAAATGCTACAACGAGACCCCTGGTGCGAATAAATAAGCCAACGATGGAGGCCTACTTGGAGGTCCGGTGCTATGATTGGTAGAGACGGCGTTCCGTTCCTCGACCTCGGCGGTCACGATCCCAGTCTCCTCGTGGACGAACCACTGCACATGCAAAAACAGCAAGGCCTGACATAAAATCGAGGAATCATGGCTTATATATCAGTCAGAAAGGATATAACTCATCATTATCATAAATGAAAAACAGAGTGGAACCATAACCAGTAGTCATTCATTAATAAGCAATCGAAAGAGAGTACAACCAATGTTCTGACGCTAAGGTCTCCTTCGGAGGGGTCTCCAGTCGTACACGTCTCGCAAAGCCTGCCAGGGATGGGACAAGCCTCTCTTAGAGTCTCTCGACGATAGTCTCCTTGCTCGAGTTTGGCCTTAAGGGAAGAATGAGGGCTCTTGTAGCATGAAGGCTCTTGGGAATTTGAGAACTTGGAGATTCAAGGCTTAGGCACTTCAAGACTAGCTTGCAATGGCAATGAGCTAGCTTTTATAGATGGAGGAAGGGGAGTTGGGATCCCTATAATTGTGGGATTGGCCCTATCTCCAAGGAAGCTTCCATGAGAGGTGGCAAACTACTTCCCTTTCATGGAACTCCCGAAGCCAAACCTCCCAACTCAAGATAGATACCAGTTTCTGAGTTTGTTGAAACGAAACTTCCACCATTCTTATTTAAAAAACACTCCTTAAATTGGCTGGCGCGACTGCGACTCTGGGACAGAGCGCCAGTTGGCGCGGCCTCTTTGTAGGGTTTTCCTCATTGGCGCGAGTGATGAACTGACTACTCGCGCCAGTGCAAAAGGGGATGTTTTTATGGTTTTTTGCAAGGAGATGTCTTCAGGGCAATTGAAGCTCATGTTTAGAGGAATGCAATGATAATGGTTTCAAGGCATGACATTGCTCACAGGTCACAAAATGGGCCCTCCAATGTGCGGGACGGGAAAAGGTAGGGACGGTGACAAATTACTGTGTAACAGATGCCCCCTAAAGCATGAGGCCCGAGAGAGAGAGAGGGGTGAAATGCTTTACGAGAACGTGTCCAACTGAAGCTCCGCCGTCGGAAAACCTGCGTGGAGAAATACAACTGATATCTCAAGTACATGATGTATATGCGGTATGGGCGCAGCCATCCGAAACAGAGTATACTATAATCCAGATCCAGGGTATGGGCGCAGCCATCCAGTGAGGATCAATAAATAGAATCAGGTATGGTCGCAGCCATCCATTGAATAAGTCATGTAAATAATCATAATAATCCACAATATCGCAGCCTGGATTACAACAGACACAATCCAGGGTCTTGCGCTCCATCTCGACCCAAAAAAAGTACAAGTTCAAGCATGCGAATATGTGAGCTGAAGTCGAACATGCAAGAACATTGTCTGATTACCAGCCAATGATGAGAGTTGTTAACAGACGTGAGAGGAACCACCAATAATGACGATGGCCCTCAAGGTACTACAGGTACAATCTACGGCATGTGAATCAATGAGCTGGCGTCGAACACCCGTAGAATCACTCGATCGGAGGCCAATGATGAGAACCTCACGTCGAATGCGACGAACCTGCCATTGAGGCATGCAGGCTCCAAGGTACCATAAAGGAGTCTCTAGATCAGCTTCCTGGATAATGAGCTGAAGTCAACAGGAAGTGACCTTGATCGAAGGTGGGCCATAATGTTTCCCACATCATCGACACGAGACAGAGGAACATGATGTTTTTGTTGTGAATCAGGACCATACGAGAATCAGAGGAAGGTTGATATTTGCAGAGGTCAACTTCTCTTGAACATATAACGACACAAATAGTGGTTTTGGCAGTATTTGACATCAACAGATCAGAGGTCATGGTGACGAGGCAATGAGCAGAGGAGAGGTAAAAAAGGATCACCCAAACCCACGGAAGCAAGTGAAAAAACGAGATGAGATGTCCCCAACCCGACACGAATGCAAACAAGTGCCATGTTCAAGAGCGACATACTGCCGACACGACAATGATGATGGTTCCATTTTTCCCCCACCATTTCTGGCGAGTACCCCAATTATTTTTGATAACAAGCTTGAAGGGGATAACATATGCTTGTAATATAAGTCTGCCCTTCGGGTGAATCCATCCTAGTACATTTAACGAGCCCTAGGAAGGAGGAACTCGGAGAACGTCATTTCGACTGAATCCGATGTCATCAGGGTTTAACGAGTCTGACAAAGGAAGAACTCGGCGTCTTTTCATGTTTAGAGAGTTTGAAAAGACAGCGGAAAAGTAAACTCCACAGGTCCCTTTTCGTAAATAGTTCCTTAGATCCGAAAAGGTAGAAAACAATATCCGAGAAAACCTCCTAGTCGCGATAGGCTAGGGTATTCCTTTTTCGTAATCAATCCATCCCAGCCCGAAAAAGGGGTAAACGTATACTGGGTAGATGTCGATTCGTGTCCATTTTAACGAGATCGAAACGACAAGGGCCTCGACAATATTTTCATGTTTAGAGAGTCAGAAAAGAGCTGAAAGATGACTCCAAAGTGACTTTTTCGTGTATTTACCGAGTCCGAAAAAGTATAAAATACAACTCGTTTCACCGTGCAAGTCGCGTAAAACCTGTTGCTGCACATACCAAGCAAGCGTAAAACCCATTTCCGACATAACATATTAAAATATTTGAGAAAAATAACTTTTAAAACCTATCTTGTGTCGAAAAAGTTATAAATATGTCAAAATGGTAAAAACAAAATTACATTTACTATTTACCTTGGTGAAAAGCAGCAGTGGTCCATTTGGTGTGCAAAACTTCTGACGGTGATTGCGACAGATCCGGTTTACCATTCAGATTCTCGTCTGTTGCAGGTAAGAGGCGCTTCCCTGTACTTCATTTCAATCCACTTTTTAATAGTTTTCCCTCATGTATCAGACTTCTGAGGCCACTCTTTAAATTTTTAGGGCTGCGCTCACTGGCGTGGGTATCGGGCACGGACCCGCGCCAATGGGCTTTTATATGTAAAGGCCTCGCGCCACCTGGCGTGACTGTTCACAAAATAGCCGCGCCAGCATCCGAACCCAAATTTCCGCCTAAAAATTCAATATTTTAACCAATTTGAATGAATTTTGAAGCCTAACAGAGATCTAATTAAGGGTTTGTGACCATGTGGATGCAGGAAATCAAGCAAAATGGTGATTGAGTGGAAAGAAAGAGAGCACGGAGAAGAGGATGAACAGGCCATAGAAAATGAGGCTTGCATGAATGCCCTCAGAAACTGTGGGCTAAAGAAGTTCTTCCTAACACCCTGTTTACGAGCTCAACCTAAGCTCCTCCAGTATCTGATCAATATTTGGGATGAACAGGAACAAGTGTTCAAGTTACGAGACCAGGTGTTGGAACTGGAGGTCTCTGATGTGTACTTTATAACCGGACTGTCTCGCAGAGGTCCGGTGCCCATCTTGACTGGGAGCAGACCATCCGGCGAGAAGATGGAAGAGGTGATGGCACGAGTGTGCCCAAGGGCACAAATGGGATCAGGGAGTAAAAAGGTGGATATCCACACCATCCCCGATCTAGCATTGAGGGTTGTCCTACATACCATCATGCGGGTTGCAGGGTCGCAGGCACCGCACGAGGCCATGAAGGCCCAACTCCTGCTAGCCTCAGAGTGCATGACTCCACTTTTGTTTGACTGGGCTACAGCAGTAAAAATAAACATGAAGAGACAGCTCACAAAATGCAAGCAAGCCAAACTGAAACAGTTCGGCTACGGTTCCATCCTGGTATCGTTTATTCTGGAATGATTACCAATCTCCCAAGGCCAAGGGGCCATTGTAGCTGAGCTAATTCCACGAGAGCCAAGAATGGCTCGTTGGGCAGCACTAATTCCCAGAGCTGGAGTAGGCCAACAGATGTCGTGGAGGCCGAAGTTTTTTGGGTGGTTGCGGCGCCAGTTGATTGTAGTGGAGGACTGGCCATATGCAGGAACCGATTTCACTGGAGACCCAGATCTCCCACTGCCAGAAGGAGATGACTGGGACGAGGAGTTGGGTATGACCTCATCTTTTTTATTTTTATATTTTATGATTTTTTGTGACACACGCTATGTAAACACTTTGATATCTATATATATATGCATATCTACTGATGGGATCTTTCTTTACATGTGATGATGATTTACAAATTGCAAATGTCCGTTTCCAACACCAAATTAGCTACCGCATCTGCTAATGTATTCAAATGCCTAGGTATATGTTGATATGTAATGTAGTCAAAATTTCTTTCCAAAGAATTGAATACGTAGATACGTACGTAAAATGGACGGGTTTCTTACCGAATAGTGTCCGTTCGGCTGTAACACTACAAGTTGCGAATCTAGATATAGAAGCAATTCACGGATACCAAGGTTTACTGCCTCGGTTAATAATTCTAACACAGCACTATATTCCGCAATGTTGTTTGTAGTATGTCCTAGACACACACCTTGCAAGTTGACCAACTCACCAGCAGGATCATAGATTACCCAGGCTGCTGAAGACAGATTCCTGGTACTGCGGGAGGCACCATCCGCGAAACCAACAAATGGATGAATGGACATCTGCATAACCAGGAAGACCCGATCAGCAGAAAGATGTTCACAAGGCACACCACACCATACATGCACACAAATGAAAAACACACACCTATGTACACACACCACACCAAGAAATCACTTCAGGCATAGTACTTTTTGAGGTACAACCCATTTCTGGGCTGTGCCAGCGGAACTCCTTCATAATCTATAAGCTCATAAGCCCCGTTTTTCAAAACGCGTTTTACTATATAGGGCCCATGCCACATAGGCTGGAACTTACCAGCTCCAAGCTTGTCATGTGCTTGATCGTACAGGAGGACGAGGTCTCCTTCGATAAAGGAACGAGGAGAAACAGATTGATCAAAATGAGTTTTGACCCTCTTCTTTTGTGCTTCAATAACCAAAGCAGCTAGATGACGAGTTTCATCTAATCATTCCAGATACAGAAGACGTTCTTCCTCAGCAGAAGTATTAGGTAAAAGTTCCACAGCTAATTTCAATGAAGGAATCTCGCATTCAACTGGAAGAGTTGCTTCCAGACCATACACCAATTGAAATAGTGTGAACCCAGTTGCACTCTTTGCAAATGTTTGGTATGCCCAGAGAGCTGAGAACAGTTGGAGATGCCAATTGGATTTGTGAATACCAACTTTTCGCTGAAGCATAGTGACCAGAACCTTGTTCACTGCTTCAACCTAACCATTCGCCTGAGGGTAATATGGTGTTGAGCTGTCGTGACGCAAGCCCAACTTTGAAGTCAGCTCCGCCATCATATAATCTCGAAAATGAGTACCGTGATCAGTGACAATGGCTTGAGGAACCCCGAACCGTGCAATAACGTGGTTGAATATAAATTGAGCAGTCGTTTTCCCGTCAGCAGCTAGTGTAGGCATCGCCTCGGCCCACTTGGTGAAGTAGTCGACGGCGACAATTATATACGCATGCCCCCCGGCCGAGTGAGGGTTACACGTCATAAAATCCACGCCCCATTTCGCAAAAGGGCAGACGATAATAACATGATGCAATGGTAAAGGCGGCGCGCGCATCTTGCGCTGAAATATCTGGCATGCATGACATTTACGGACTGGAGTGATACAGTCTTTGAATATGGAAGGCCAGAAATAACCTGCTCGCAGAATCTTCTGGGCAGTAGCATACCCGGACATATGTCCACCACAGGCGCCACTGTGGCAGTCATTTAGGACCTTTTCAGCCTCTTCCAAGGTTAGGCATTGCCGGAGCACCGAATCTACTCCAATGCGGTATAAGGTATCTCCTACTATACGGTAGGGCTGGGACTGGTGCCGAATCCGACGACGGGCAGCTTTATCCAACTTAGACCGAAATGTCGAGGTCTGAAGATACACTATTATGTCACCGTACCAAGGGTCACGAGTACTGATGAGGAAAAGCGTTTCGTCCGGTATATGATCTTCAGAGTGTGAGGGAGCAGAGTCTGTAGGGAGAGAGCATATAAGATCCGCGAAAACCAGTGATTTAGTTGACTTAGCGGTAGTGAACTCTAAGTCAAACTCCTGCAGGATAACAATCCACTTGGAGTACTTGCCCCCTAGTAATTGTCGAGAGAGAATATACGTCATAGGGTTGCAATCCGAAACCACTGTTATCATACGCAAAAGGATGTAATGGCGAAAGCGCTGCACAGCATGTACTGCGGCTAACGCCAACTTCTCGACATGAGCATAACGCGTTTCTGGATCGAGAAGGTTCCGTGACAGATAATAAACAACATGTTCATTACCGTCATCGTCATCCTGCACCAAGACCATGGCTATGGTGCTAAATGCGGCGGCGAGATACAAAGTGAAGTCGCGGTGGTAGTCCGAAGGACAAAGCAAAGGAGCATTGACAAGCAATGTCTTTAGCTTCTCAAAGGATTGCTGAGCAATTTCTTCCCAGTGGAAGGGAACGTTCTACTTTAATAGGCGTGTGAATCCTTTGGCCACCTCGGCATAATTCAGGATAAAGCGTCGAAGAAAATTCGCTTTCCCTTGCAGACTCTGTAACTGATATAGGGAGGAGGGTGATGGGAGATTAATGATAGCCTCAATCTTTAAAGGGTCAAGGAAAATCTCGTCTTTTGAGACTATGAATCCTAAAAGACGGCCAGAATCAACGCAAAAGACGCATTTATGAGGATTAAGCCTAATATTGTAGCGCCTGCAATGAAGAAAGATCTGGCGGAGATGTTCGGGATGGTCCTCTCGCTTAGCTGAATGAGCTGGCAAGTCGTCCAGATAAGGCTGAACGATATGGCGAATGTCATGAAAAGCATAGGACATCGCACGCTGAAAAGTGGCTCCAGCGTTCTTCAAGCCGAACGGGAGCTTTTTGTAGGCGAATGTACCCCACGGACAGATGAATGTCGTCTTGTGTTGATCCTCAGGTGCAATATTGATCTGATTATACCCCGAGAAACCATCCATCAAGGAATAAATCTCACTTCCGGCACATTCGTCAATGATCTGGTCTATGAACGGAGTGGGATAATTATCCTTTGGACAGGCGCGATTGATGTCGCGATAATCAACACAGACTCTAATCGTACCCTGCTTTTTATCGACAGGGACAATGTTAGACACCCATTCTGTGAGGGGGATGGGATAAATAAAACCCGCGTTTAGAAGTTTTTCAACTTCTGCCTTGATGGCGGCGGCTTTCCGAGGATGCATGGGGCGTAAGCGTTGGCGCACGGGTTTCGCACCTGGATAGGTTGGAATCTCATGCACTACGATACTGGGATCAATCCCCGGCATTTCCTCGTAGGACCATGCGAAAACATCTCTGAATTCCTTAAAAAGCTCAGTATAGACTTGAATCTCATCGGGAGAACAAGTCACACCCACATGAATATTCTCAACGATCCCCGGTTTAACGGAGATGTTGATCGGGATGGTTTGAGTGATGTTACTCAGGTTACCCTCCGAAAAAACCTCGTGCGTCAAAATAGGCGTTTGAAGAGGAGGGGTGGGAACCTGAGAAGCATAACGCTCCAGACAGTCAGTCATTGCCCCCAAGCTAGGCATAAAAGAGGAGCGATGATGTCCATCGCCCCAAGGCAGCTCCTCAAGAGACATAGTTTCAATGATGGCTTCATCGAAAGGAAAATTCTCTTTAAGAGGATCAGGTGAATTGGCCTGACCAAGCCAGGGGGATTGAGAGTACACGTCGAGAGCCATGCTCAAAGGAGCATGCTGAGGAGGTGGAGGATCAGATGCGGCAACAATTTCACAGTAGCTGATCTCTACTGGAGTCAAGGGCATTGATTCTCCAAACTCAAACACCTACTCAGGCGTAGGAATAAGCCAGGGGTCATCGGACCTGGAAATCATGTTAACTTGAGCGGTGTGCAGTGGTGGTGTGGGAAAAATACCCATGAGGATTGGGTCTTTGAAGAGACCAGGTCCTACACTGTCCGGGGGATTTGGAATTTGACCCACGTATGGCACGTTGTTCTCAGAGGTAGAGGTGAAAAATGACAACTGATCCACCGTGACAATTTTTCCCTCGTGAGGGAACTTAAGGAGTCGAAAGACGGTGGACGGCACACAGAGCATGGCATGAGTCCAGCTACGGCCAAGAAGTATATTGTAGTTGAGTTTTGCGTCAACCACTTCTACTTCCACGTTGACATTCTTCCCCTGTAAAGTGATCGCTAAACTCTCGAGAACACCCAGGGGTTTGGATTCCCGACCATCAAATGCCTCGAGGGCATTGGGAGAAGACGCGAGGGCTGAAGAGCCAATGGCCTTCCAGCAAGCGGATGACATAACGCAGGTAGAAGCACCTTCATCCACCACGGCCCTATGAATGTTCAGACCGTTAATCCCGACTTGAATAACAAGAGCGATTTGATGTGGAAGTCGGGGAGTGAAATTCTCTAAATCGAAGGTGAGAAGACTCGAGTCGGCGGGATCAATGCCACCGATCGCAGACAGTAAAGCCTTCCGTTGCGAAGGACAAATTTGAAGAACTTCTAGTGCAGACATAGCAGAGGGTGCCTGTGCCAAATCCTCAACAATGCTGTAGTGTTGAGCGGCACGAGCATTCGGATTATAAGAAGATCTTCGTAAGACACCTTTAGAAGGTGGCTTCACAACGGGTTCAGGAGTAGGCTTCTCGATTTCCAACGAATCGGAGACAGGTATGGGAGGCGGTCCATCCGCAACTGCCTTCCCGGGTGCCTGCCGCGATTCGTTGTAATCCTTCGAACGCGTAGCGACGGAGATAGGTGCAACACTCTTCATCATGAAAACTTGGGACCCAAATGGTGCAGATGGTGACGGCTGTTCGACCATCTGGGTCTGCTGAGATGGGAATGGCTCTTTTAGAACAGCCGGAGTCCCTTTAGGGCCCTTGAGAAGTTGACTAACCTCGGATCGTCGTGGACAATCCTTAGTATAATGGTCCCCTTCACAAATGAGGCAAGGGTACTTCGGTTTACGCTGAGAGCCATCCTCAGTGCGAGATTTAGATTCTGGCTTTGGGGCATCAGATTTAGATTTGCCTTTGCCCTTCTTTTTCCCCTTGGAATTTTTCTCCGTAGGATTGGCCTGAACGGCATTCACTTCCGCGGTTTTACCAGAATCGGAGGGGGCGGGATTAGCAGGAGCATTGTTGGAAGAATTAGACTTCTGCTTCCCATTCGAAGATTTCTTCGAATTCTGAGAGACAGAACCAATGACACCATCCACCGCTGGGGTAGGCGGAGCCTTAGAGGTTCCAGACCACGGGGCATCAGGCAAGATATCATAAAGCGTGCCGGACTAAGAATATACAAGATCCAGATATTGGGCACGCGCAATGGCCTGTTCCTCCGTCACACACGCTCCCATTGCAATATCCTGAGCGATTTTATTCACAAAGGAGGTGGTGAACCAGTGAGTCAGTATCTGATCAGGTATGTGAAACTTGATCAGTCTACGACGGCGCCACCACTCATGAATGTGATCAGAGATGTGAGTGGCTTTATCCTGCTTCAGAGAAGTCAGGAGGTGCGTCCCGGCTTCATAACGAACCGGTAACTGAAAGTGCGTGAGAAAAGCCATGGCTAAAGAATTGAAATCTTGGAAAATGCCACGGGATAACTCTATGTACCACTTAGCAGCAGCTCCAGTTAAAGTACGCTGGAAGAGGCGCAGGCGAATCGAATCGTCGACCCAAGAGTTAGACGAACACCAAAGATGATACGTCATCACATGCGCCTGGGGGTCCTCTCCAAATTTTCCCTCAAACTTGGGGCAATCACCTGGTATCTTGGTGGGAACCGGAGGCCAATATGGATTATGTAAAATCGGATCATTGGTCAACTTTGAAACATTCGGCAACTCCAAGGTGGCCAGGAACGGCAATGGCGGATTGACCGGCATGCCAGACCCAGGATGAGGACCGTTACCTGTACTCCACAATGGTTGTGAATATCCTTGCCCCCATGGGTTCTGTCCCGTAGGATTCTGACCGTAGGGGGTGTAGGTCGTATAACCAGACTGATTTGGATGCTGGTAACCAGAGTGTGGGGCTTGATAACCAGAGTACGGACCCTGATTATGTGTCGGCCCGGTGTAAGCAGCATTTGGATTTGGCTGCTGAGTGTAGGTAAAACTGGGTGGAGGAGGATAATACTGAGAGCCTCTGGGGTGGTTATAATTCGGTTGAGATTGACCATGAGGATAATAACCACCCTGAGGATGAGTAGGCTGCTGAAAAGTGGAACCCTGCGGAGCCTGATAAGTAGGGCGCAGCTGTTGATTTGGCTGCGGCATCGAATGAATCGGCTGCTGGGCAGGGTTAATGGAATGAGCGGGCTGCCCTGAGTGAACAGGTTGACTCGACTGAGAGGGTTGCCCTGAATGAACAGGTTGACCCGGATAGACAGGCTGTGCCGGTTGCACAGGCTGACCTGGCTGCGAAGGAGCCCCAGGTTGTACCAGATGGGCCGGTTGGCCTGGAGGCGGAACACCGGGTTGTACCGGATGAGCCGGTTGGCCTGGTGGAGGAATAGGACCAGGTGGTTGCTGGAAACCGGTTTGACCTGAAGCAGAACCATAAGATGGTCCCGACTGATATGCAACGTTATAAACAACAGGATATTGCGGTTGCATCGGTGGAGAAGGCTGGAGTTGCCCCCCAGGACCATAGACTGGTCCCGGTTGGTACCCCAGCTGAGGCTGAATGGGTTGACCGGAAGGGCTGTAATACTGTCCTTGCGGACCGTACGATGGCCCTTGCTGGCCTGCAGGGTAGCCTTGGATGGGCTGCCCATGTGGGTGATAAGGATAGCCAGGTTGGCCCGAAGGTTGGCCTTGGAAAGGTTGTCCTTACGGGTTATAAGCCTGGTGATGAGGTAAACCTTGAGCATGGAGGTAAGCCTCAGGAGCGGGTAGACGTAAAATGTCCCCATGCTCATCATACTAACCTGGAAAAGCATACACGGGTGTACCATCCTGTGCATAGTGCGAAAAATAAGAGCAGTTGGGATCTTGGGAGGATGGTCCAACCTCGGGGTTCGGCTGTTGCAGAGACAACCGATACTCCTCCAGAGAGATATTCTCCGGTATAGCAGTCGCTAGATAGACATCTTCTGGAGTTGGCATAGCCCTGGCAGAGGGTGCTATGACAATAGGAGAAGAGGCGGCCACACAAACAGTGGGCCGAACGGGTACAGAAGTCACGGGCGTCTGAGGAGACACCCCGGGTGTAGGAGCAGCTGGCCTCGGAGAAGGAGCTGACACTCCCATAGAGGCTGCGGCAGAAATGATCTGACCCAAAGACCTGTATCCCGGTGGTAAAGAGGAACTGGCTGTCGACATGTCAGCCAGCTCAGAGTTGTCTCCCGGAAACAATCTTCGTGGGAAGAGCTAATAGTCTTCACCAGACGTGGGGATTTCCTCACCAGAATCACTCATGGTTGATCCTGCCGTTAGATCGCGCAGTAAACGGCGAGGACTAGGAGGAAAAACAACAGCAACAAAAGGCGAACCCGATGTAAGAGAAAGGAAATCAGCTCCTAATCTCAATTCAGACACAGGGTCCGAAAAGGGCCAATCGAACTCAACTGGTCCCCCAAAGGGTTGCTCAGAAAGAACCGGTCCCCCGTCAGGAAACTCGGAAACAATAGGCTGCTGCGGTTCAGCAGAGGATTGGGAAACCTCTGATGAATCGTCCGTGTAAGGACTACCAGTAGACGAAACCGAAGGTTCCGCCACTGTGGCAAACGACAAGAGAAAGAAAAACAAACACACACACGGGCTGAAAAAGAGTCAAGACACACGATCAAATGGTCAACAAGCAAAATCTAAGAGGGCGTGTAATCGTGGGTGATTAATTTTTACCACATTGAAAAATAAGAAACTTTACCGTTTCATGTTTTAAGAGTCGAGAAACGATAAAAAAGATGACTCTATCTCTTTCAGATTTGACACAAGCGTGAAAGGACAAGCGCTTGGCGATATTTTCAAATTTAGGGAGTCAGAAAAGATCAAATGACTGCTCAGGAATACTAGGCAAAAAGGGTGTACCAAATAACCGTGAACTGCAATATACACCTTGGTTTTAATAATGAAAGAGAAATCAACCAAGGACTTTCCGTACATGCAGGCAATCTCCCCGAATGCTGTGTTCGGTGTATCACGGGTATAGGGCGGCAGACTCAGCTTCCTATGGATAAAGGATTGAAACCTAGAGGGGCCTCCCTTTATATACGCGACGGTACTGGGAGCACAAGTCCGTACTAGCGCTGTCTAAAGCCAAAAGGCGAACGACAACTACTAGGTTTAAAGACGCCGAAACACGTCTCTAGCCTAGACCTCTAAATGTGTTTCGTTAGATTTCAATGCTGCCTTAGTGTAAATTGAGTAGATTTTAAAGTTGATCTTCAATTACGTTTCAGTTTTCAGGCCCTAACGAATGTGTGGTCTCAAAAATTCCTAAATGCAAAGCTACATGCCACAGTACATCATTTTGTTCGATGAAAACTGGCTACAGAAGAGTTGAGAGCTTTGACACAAACAAAATGATCGGAAGACAATCAATGATATCTCTAATGCAACTAATGAAATCGAAAACTTTTCATTCAAATCACTAATTACTAGTAAAATCGAAAATATTTCAATTTGCACTAATCAACCAAAAGCAAAAGAGATTTTTTTTTTTAAATTTTCAATGTTTGATGGCTAGATGCACTAAACAAACTGAAAACAAAAGAGAAGCAATTTGAGAAACGATATTAAGAGAGCAAAAACAAACAAATTTCACTCAATGACACAAACAATCAGATCTCAAATCGACCAAAGTCTCTCAAAACCAAGAAAAAGTCTCAAAGGCTCCAATGGACCATGTGATCTAGGCCCAAAGCAAGACCAAACGAAATTTGAATGAAGAGAAGAACAATCACCCAAAAATCGCAACGAAATAGTGAACAACTACTAAGAGAATGCGGAGGAGCAATCAGAGAATTGACTGGACTAACAAAACACCAAAACTCCTAAGGAGGGCTCGATACACAAAGCCACTAGATGCCCTAGGGCTTAAAACGTGAAATCGATGGAGAAAAGCAAACAACCAAAGGACGAAGGCAAATTCCCAGTCAAACAGGACTCCAACACACTCAGGTAGCCGAAAAACCAAAAAGAAAAACACTGACCAGACCCAGAGAGCTCAAAACTGAGCAAACCCTAATGCCTCACAGGAGTGGCACGACTGTGAGGCTGTAACTGGCGCCAGAAAGCAATTGGCGCGGGCAATACAAAAGCAACATGCGCCAATTGGCGCGACTGTCGAGCTAAAAAGCGCGCCAGCCGAGTTCCTCAGCCAAAAATAAAAAAGAACTACTCCAGAAGCAGATCAATGATATCCAAGCAAACCAAGAAGCAAAAAACAGCAAAAGAACCCAGCCCAGAAGGCCAACCAAGCAAGGAAAACCACGAAACAATCAAAACGAGACAATCAAAACTAGACGATCCCCAGTGGAGTCGCCAAATTGTTGAAGAGGTAAATCCCCTCTGTGGACAGAGGCGATCCCTACTAGCCCAGAACGGGTCTAGCAACAATCATCAAATGCTACAGCGCAAGTTCCTAATTGCGAATAAACAGACCAACGATGGAGGCCTACCTGGAGTCCAATGCTATGATTCGTAGAAGAGACAGTATTCCCGTTCCTTAGCTTCGGCAGATCACGATCCCCACGATCTCCGTGAATGGACACTTGCACATGCAAGAAACAATACGAATACAAGCATAAAATCCAGAATACGCAACTATATATCAGTCAGAAAGGATATAACTCATCATTATCATAAGTGAAAAACAGAGTGGAACCATAACCAGTAGTCATTCATTAATAAGCAATCGAAAGAGAGTACAACCAATGTTCTGACACTGAGGTCTCCTTCGGAGGGGTCTCCAGTCGTGCACGTCTCGCAAAGCCTGCCAGGGATGGGACAAGCCTCTCTTAGAGTCTCTCGACGATAGTCTCCTTGCTCGAGTTTTGCCTTAAGGGAAGAATGAGGGCTCTTGCAGCATGAAGGCTCTTGGGAATTTGGAGATTCAAAGCTTAGGCACTTCAAGACTAGCTTGCAATGGCAATGGACAAGCTTTTATAGAAGGAGGAAGGGGATTTGGGATCCCTATAATTGTGGGATTGGCCCTATCTTCAAGGAAGCTTCCATGAGAGGTGGCAAACCACTTCCCTTCCATGGAACTCCCGGAGCCAAACCTCCCAAATCAAGATAGATAGCAGTTTCTGAGTTTGTTGAAACAAAACTTCCGCCTTTCTTATTTAAAAAACACTCCTTAAATTGGCTGGCGCGACTGCGACTCTGGGACAGAGCGCCAGTTGGCGCGGCCTCTTTGTAGGATTTTCCTCATTGGCGCGAGTGATGAACTGGATACCCGCGCCAATGCAAAAAGGGATGTTTTTATGGTTTTTTGCAAGGAGATGTCTTTAGGGCAATTGAAGCTCATGTTTAGAGGAATGCAATGATAATGGTTTCAAGGCATGCCATTGCTCACAGGTCACATAATGGGCCCCCTCCAATGTGCGGGACGGGGAATGGTAGGGACTATGAAAATTACCGTGTAACATGTTGGCTCTTTGCATAAATCCGGATCACTGCGATGTCAAAGCATCGGTTGTAACTCTTCCTTCTATTCATTTATATACATGACTACTGTTTCGTTCCATTGTTGTGTTATGATGTTTGTTTAACGCAATATGTTTAGCCCTCTTAGACTGGTTAATAGTTATGAATGAAACGTTGTTAGCTTGTATATTGTTCTTGTGTCTTGTTCTATGTGCAGGTATCCAAGCGTAATGGCGAACGGATTGTGACTTGCTGAGGTAGGAGCGAGAGACCACCACTACTACAGCAACAACAACATCATTGGATTCCAGGTAGGTCGATCTACCGTGTCCCTTGTTCATTCAATAATTAGGAAGCAACACTTTAGCATGTCCCTTTGTTTCTAGACCCACTCTAGGGCTAGAGGGATTGTCTCTATCCGCAGAGAGGATTTACTTGCATAAAAAATTGGCGACTCCACTGGGGATCAGTGTGAGTTTGTCGTTTCATCTTGTTGGGTTAGTTTCAATTATTGCTTTAGTTATTTGTCTTTTCTCATTTTCTTGCTTATTTTTCATCCTCTGTTTAGCTCTAGAGTGTCAAGATTGACCTTTGCTCATTAGGTTTTGTTTTTTCCTCTTTTTCCCATAGTTATCTGGCTTGGCGCAGTTTTTCTCTGAACAGTCACGCCGATTGGCGCATGTTTCTCTTTTTGCAGTCGCGCCAACCCCTGTATGGCGCGGATTACAACCTTACAGTCGCACGAACCCCTGTAGGAATTGGTTTGACCTCCTTGATGAGTCTTTTGGTCAATTGTGCTTGCTTCTGGGTTATTTTTTATGCATAATTATGCCTTTGGGATTGTTTTAATTGCTTTTATCAGTTGTTTGTCCACCTTCTCATCAGTGTCAGTTGAGGCCTTAGGGTTTCTAGGTATCCTAGTGCACTGATCCTGCTGTTCGAAAATCGAGTCAGTTTGATTGTTGTCAGTCCCATTTATGGCTTGATTGCACTTAGTTTTCTTGATCTTTTGAGTGATTTCCTTGGTTGTAGAGTCATTTCGTTTTCTCGATTGGTTCCTCACCTTATTGCTCCAAGCATAGATTACATTTCTTGTTTTGGATCATTTTGAAAACTGTCTCTTGGTTTGAAATATTGCGACATTAGTTTGAGTGACTTCTTGTGTTTGTTTCGTGTTTTATTGAGTCATTCAATTTCGATTCCTACGCAACACTTAAACTAGTGTTTGTTTTCGTTTTTAATGTAATTAGTGCATCATGTACTTCTTTTCATTAAAAAAATAAAAATAAAAATAAAAAACAAATAAAAAATAAAATTGCATTCTTCTTTCAGATTAGTGAAATACTCTTTTTCATAACTAGCATTTGATTTATTCAGGAAAAGAGTTTCATTTTCGTTATATTTTGTTAGATGCATTAGTGGATTTCTTCGCATAGTCTCATTGTTTTATTTTGAAAGATCTCTATCCTTCTCATAACTAGCATTCATTGAATAAAAAATGATGTTATTTGCTGAGAGTCAGATGAGATTTTTTGAGATTGAATCAGAAATTTTTTAAATCCAAAACATAATCCAAGATCAACTTTAAAATTTATTTAATTAACCTAAGGAAGCATTGAAACCTAACAATTTTTTTTTTAGTCTAGGCTAGAGACGTGTTCTGGTGTCTTAAAACCTAGTTGTTGTCATTCGCCATCTAGCTTTAGATAGCGTTAGTACAGACTTGTGCTCCCCATACCTTCGAGTATATAAG